>JANKYE010000009.1:7328342-7355466 GCA_032467995.1 Erythroxylum dillonii | reverse complement strand
GAGTTTTATACAGAAACTATCTTATTTTCTCTTCCATATCTCCTAATTCTTGATAATCGCCATTGTTATTTCTATCAGGATCTCCGATCACATATGTGTTCTGATTACTTAAGTACTGAGAAATAAAAATTTGTTAATTTCCATGTTTTTTTTAATATTTCTATTCATACATTCATTTGCTTGTACGCGTATTTCTTCCAGGATAATTGAATATTGCATTAAAAAAAGGTTGCAATGGAGTAACAGTTTTGCCTGCAAAGTTTGCAAAGAAAGTGAGTACTACGAAGATATGATGCGGTACTTGCGCAGAAATCTCGCGGTGAGTGGAATATTCCCAGTTCAATTTGTATTGTTATTCAAACGGCATTATCTTCATGCTTGCTTTGGAGGTAAATCAGGAAGTAGTTAGTTTGAAATTTGAAGAAAGAAGAGATCCCATCCATCATGAAGATACATTAATATATAAGTTTTCAACAACAACGCCAAAAGTTATGTCAATAGGTTCTTGAGAAAAAAAGTCTGCTGCATGTTATGTCAAGAGGTTCTAATACATGCTGTTATATTCTTAGACCACCTTTAGTCACTTTTTATTTGCTGCAACGGCTGTGTGGAGAAAAATTATCACTATGCTGTTATGAAGCACATAAAATAACTAAGTTTGATACGAGAAAATAAGAAAATAAAAAGAATTAACAAAAGACATATTTGACAAAAAAAAAACTTAAAGGGAAACATTGTTTTCATTTTATTTTTGTTTATAAAAAATACACAAATATAAAAAATTAGAATATATCAAAGTTAATAACAAATTAGTTAAATCATATGAAATTATATATATAATTCACTGCCTTAATTGTCCTATACAGATATAAAAGTTTTTTTATATAGTTTTTACAACAATATTAAGTTTTAATCATGGAAGTCAGACTTCCATCGCTAAAGCTTTAATAAAAATAAAGGCGGCCTTATCTACTCCTACTTAAAATCATCTTTCCATTTATTCGTATTACTTGTAATTTTGTTAGATTAATAGAGGATTCACACCATACAAATTTGTTAATAGCATATCAGCCAAGTTGTCTCTAGTATAAATTTTCTAAACATCCATACTTTCTTCTTCCACTTTTTCTCTAGCAAAGTGATATTGAATTCGAATATGATTTGTCCTTAGATGAAATGATAAATTATGTGTAAGTGCAAAATACTCTGGCTATCGCAAAATAGAGCAATATTCTCTTGTTTGTGTTTGAGCACCTCCATTAACATTTGCAACCAAATTGCATCTTTGCTAGCTTATGTAGTTACAATATATTCCACTTTCATCGTAGAAGTAGTCACAATAGATTGCAATTTTGAGTCCCAGCTTACAACTCCTCCAACAAGAGTATAACCTTTGGTAGACTTATTCTTGTCAAGATCACCTTATAATCTAAATTAACATTGCCTTTGACAATAAATTCTGATCCTCTAAACCATAATGTTGTTTTTCAAGTGCACTTAATATATCTCAGGATCTTCTTTATAATACTCTAATACTCTCTACTAGGATTTGTCATGTATCGATTAATACTCCTACTACATATGCAATGTTTAGTCTTGTACAGATCATAACAAACATTAGGCTACCAATTACTAGTGTATATTGTACTTAGGGGATTTCCATCTTCTCTATTTTATTTCTAGGACTCATACTTGAAGATAACTTGAAACTTATATAAAAAGGTGTAGAAATTGGCTTACAATCTTGCATATTAAAACATTGCAAGACTTTCTTCAAATAATTCTTCTAAGAAAGCCAAATTTTCCTATTATTTTTGTCTCTGCAAATTTACATCCTTAAAATCTTATTTTTTTAGTCCAGAGTTTTTTATTTCAAATTCTTTAGCTAACTGTGCCTTCAACTTTTTAATATAATCTTTCTTCGGGCTTGCTACTAACATGCCATCAACATACAACAATAGGGTAATGATATTATCGCGACCAAATCTCTTGTAATAAGTACAAGGATTTGAATTTATTGAGCCTATTAGATCAAAGACTCACATTGAAATAATCAACTCTGTTATACCAACATCTTTGTGCCAATTGGAAACCATATAGAGATTTGTTCAACCTATTAACCAAGTTCTCCTTTTCCTTTTCTTCAAACCTTTCTAATTGGAGCATATACATTTCTTCTTTAAGTCTTCTATGAAGAAACAAAATTTTGACTTCTAACTGCTCTAAATGTAAATCATATATATCACACATTGCCGAGACTACTCGAACCATTATCAATAGAGTAATAGTAGAAAATATTTCATTGAAGTCAATATCTTCTTTTTAAACTTATCTTTTCGCTGCTAATATTACATAATAATGCTCCAGTTAGTCATTGCCATCTCATTTCCCACGTCTTGTTTTTCTGGAGGGCTTCAATTTCTTCTTGCAATGGTGCCATCCATAGAGAAGTGTGTTTGCCTTACAGCCTCAAAAAATGTTGATAGGTCTCCATTCTTTGTTAGTAAATATTTTTTAACATTACTTTCCATAATGCATCTTTAGTGTCAAGTTGGTTCTCTCCTTTCTCAAGTTGACCATCGGACTCAACTTGTTTTTGTTCTTTATGCTCTTATGCAACTTTAAAAGAATTAGGATCTTTTTGTTTTTCTTTAACTTGAACTGTAGAAGTCTTTATTATCTCCTTTGTAGTGTTATTTTCTTCCTTTTCTTTTAACTTATCTTTTACACATATGACATCTTTGTTGATTATTACCTTGCAAGTAGTGGGATCCCTTAGGTGATACCTCTTAATTATACTAACATATTTCAAGAAAATGTATTTCCTTAATTTTGGATTCAACTTTGACATTTATTAGGAATTATATATCATATATGCAAAACATCCAAATATATAGAGGGATGAATAATTTAAAGGATTACTAGTTCACATCTCTATAGGTGTCTTTAACGTAATTGCTCATATAACAAACGGTTTTTAAAGCTTCTACTTAAAATGATTTACGTAGACCTACAATCCTCAACATTATTGTTGTTCTTTTAAAAAATGTTCTATTTGTTTGCTCTACTACTCCATTTTGATGAGGAGTGGGCATTACTATAAACTGACTTTTGATGCTTTCTTATTTACAAAATGCATCAAACTCGTTGCTAACTATTTACCTCTATTATCTTACTATAGACACTTAATTCTTTTTTTAGTTTCAAGTTCTACATGTACTTTGAAGTTTGTGGAAATTGGAACATGTCTATCTTTCTTTTGATTATATACACCCAATATCTCTTAGAGTAATTATCAACGAAAGATACAAACTATTTCACACCTCCTAAGAATGAAATTTTTGTTTACCAAACATTACAATAAATAAGCTCTAGAATAGCCTTACTTTTAGTAGTGGAATTGCTAAATTTCAATCTATATTGCCAAGTAGTAACACAATTCTAATTAAAGGGTAATTATACCTTTTTTAACTACATATTTTACAAGAATCTTCAATCCTCATTATGACATATGGCCAAGATTGAGGTGCCACATCATTAACCACATCATTGTTGATTTATTTATTGAACTTAATGATGTAATATATACTTCTCTTTCTTCCAATATTTCTCCTTTAAGTATATGAAGACCAAAAGTTGCCTTTTCTACTTCCATTACCACAATTGTGTCTTTGACTATATTTATGATCTTATTTTCAACTTGAGTTTTACATCTAATATCATCAAGTTTTATTAAAGATGTTATATTTTTTCAGACCCTTCACATGTCTTACCTCATGGATGGTGTGAATCATATCGTCCCACATTTTTATTTTAATCTTAATTATATTAATACTGGCAATCTCGTAGACATGATTGTCACCCATAAATACAGATCCTCCTAAAAGTGGTTTATATCGATCTAACCATTCTCTTTAAGAAATTATGTGCTAGGTAGCTCCCAAATCCAAAAGTCAAACATCAAAAAAATCATTTATACTTTATGTTGTTGTCTCACTATAAAGGATTTCACCATTATCCGTAGACCTCATAATATTATCTTGAGGAGTTATTGCATTTTCTTCTACATTCTTCTTGTTCCAACAATCCTTAGTTTGCCCTTCTTACTTCAATTTTAACATTTGATATTCTTTCTACCTCTTAATTTGGACCTACTATGATTTTGAGTCCAACTAAAACTAAGTTTTATTAATCTTCCTCCTATAATGGATAGTGCTTTCGCTTATTGCAAATTTGACAATCTATCCTTCTTATTAAATTCTTCTTTTAAAACAACAACATCAACATCTTTAAAGACTAGATAGTCTGAGTGAATATTATTGATCAAATTGATGATGAGCTGATCATACTAATCTAGTAGTAAAAGTTATGCACATTCTTTAACATCTTTATAGCCCAACTGTGAGGGCTTAGAAAATATAGTAGTAAGAGTGTTGGTGTGATCCATCACTACAGTTGACTCTGACATTTGAAGAGTGAAGACTTCTTAAAAAAAATTATTGCGAAGTGACTTGGCCTCATACAATTTTATCATTATATCCCAAATATTCTGTGTTTTTCTTCTCTAATCTTAATAAGATTTCATTAGCTAAACTCGAGTGTAGATTGGTCATAGCCTTATCATTCATTTTCTTCCATTTGATGTCATCTGTGATTTCCACCAGTCTTTCTCTAATGGCCTTTAAATAATATTCTTTTGTTAAGATTGCCTCCATATTAATCTTTTATACTGGGAAATTATTCCCATTAAATTTCTCTATTTCAAACTTTGTTCCCATTATTGAAACTTTTTTTTTCACTAACTAGATCTTACCATCATATGAATAACAATGCAAAAGTCAAACACTAATACTAATGTTATGATGTTGTCATATGAAGCACTTAAAATATAGTTAATTTTGAAATAATAAAATAAGTAAACAAAAGGAATTAACATAAAATAGATTTGAAAAAGGAAAGTATATATTTAGGATAAACTTATCTTAATCTCTAATACACTCCATTTTCTCTTTATTTTTTTTAAAAACACAAATAAAATAAAAACTAAAATGTATCAAAACTAGAAATAGATTAGTTAAATCATATGAAACTATCCTATATATTGGACAATTATAGAGAATTGTATTTTTATATAATTTCACTGCCATAATTGTGTGACAGATGTACTTGTTAGATCTAGGAAGTCCACTTTCATGGGATATCTACGTCACGGGCCTAGTGAGGGAACATACTTTTGGGCCTTGACATCACACTCCAACCCAAAACCTTAAGGTATTAGGTTTACGGATCCTTTTTGCTTATATACCCCTCACTAATTCCATCTCTTTCTAATGTGGGATTCTCACTCACACTTGAAATCCTAACAATATCCCCCTTATGTGTGAACTTCCATATTTGGCTTGAATTCCCTTTGAGCGAAAGCCTTTTTCTTAGTAGTTTAAGTATATGGCGTCACCAAGAGCCCTTTTTACTCAACGGGTCAGGGTCCTCCAAGAGTCTCCTTACTCTTCCACGTGGGGAGACAACTGTGAGATCCAAACTATCAGCTCTAATACCACTTGTTGGATATAGTGAGCCCACTTTTATGAGAGATCTACATCATGGGACTAGTAAGGGAACATACGCATGTGCCTTGATACCACACTCCTGATAAAAACAAACACACACAAGAAGGAGTGAATTGTGTGTACAAAAATTTTTGTAAATTCTTTCAATTCTTATAATAAACAGATCCTAGTTAAAAAAACAGTAGGAGCTTATCAGATGATAAAACTTTTTTAAACGACAAGAGCTTGTTAGGCAAAAAGAGCCTTTTGTGGAATAAGACCCTACTTAAACAAAAGGAGCATATTGAATGATAAATCCTATTAAAATAATTTAAAAACATAAGACACTTGTTAAAATTGAAAGGAACCTCTTGCAAGTAGAAAATAGAAGGAGTCTTTTATAAAGTTGAAGGAGCCTCTTATTAAAACAACACACACATAATATAATGCAGATATTTAAAAGTTAAAGAGGGAAAGAAGAAAGACGCAGTTGATTTATATTGATTGGACTTACAACCTAAGTCTACATCTAGTACGTATTTTTCAAGGTTCTTTAGCCTTTCACACTTAAAGTGTATAACAAGCTTCTAAAAAGCTCATATAAAAACAAAATAACAATCTCTCTTGATATAATAATTTTACTTTCTAAAGAATAATAGTAATGTTATGATTTTTACGAGTATAGATGCTACTCAAAATGTTTCGAAAGTCTGAATATGTTCGTTCTACTTCATAACTACTATTGCTATTCTTTAAATAGTCAAATTCTTCAACTAACCGTTGCTTCATTCGCATCTTTAGTCAATTGGATGGATTTAACCTTGAATAACTTCGATGTAATCTTTCAAAAATCTTCCAGTAATCATGGAGCTAATATATGACCTTCATAATTAGTAGGATTCTTTCGGAAAAACCATTTCTAATAAGGTAAGTTTATAAAGAAAGTTCCAGCAAAAAAGAAAACATATTTCTTATGATTTAATTTATTTCTTTCTTTTTGAGAATTACATCGTTAATTTTACAAGTAAATAATCCACTTTGAATTTTGAAATATTATACAATTATCACCAAAGCATTAAATATAAACCTTGAGCTAACAATTCCAACCTAAAAACTTAAGGCCTTAGGTTTATGAATCATTTCCACTTATATGCTCCTCATTAATTTCATCTCTTTTCAATGTAAGATTCTCACTCACACTTGAAATCCTAACAATACTAAGATGGAAGTCATAATCGACTTTCATCGTCAAAGCTATAATAAAAATAAGGGTGGCTTTACCACCAATACATTCAAGTTCTATGCTGTAATTGCTCTGTTAAATTTGTCTGAAATTAGCAGAATAATTTATCATATAGTTGGCCTAAATATCTTCTTGCTGTAGAAATTTATTAGCCTTTACCTTCTCAGGGGGTATCTGCATACTTCTTATTCAAACTCTGACTTCATTTGCAGTTGTTTCCGTATCACCTTGCAGAGTATGTTTGCCGTGTGATGAGAGTGTCACCTTTCAGATATTACTGCGATATGATTTTTGAGGTCATGAAAAATGGTAATAGGTCACTTTGTTGGTGAAATCTGAGTTGGTTGCTGAAATTTGCAATTTATATACTCTCTAGCACGCCAGTAACTTTTCAGTTGTGCTATACACCAATTCATCCATTCATTCTTATTTAAGTTTCTTGCAGAGCAACCTTATGACAGCATCCCAAATTTTAGTGCTGCTGACGCTTTGCAGCTTACTGGAATCGGTAGAAATGAATTTATTGACATTATGAACAAGTGCAGGTCTAAGGTACTGAATCGAACTGATTATGAGTTTTAAAATCTTTTGGTTGTAAACATGCAACTGAGGTATCATTGTTGCAATGCATGTTTGTATTTTGCTATTTGGAATTGCACTTGAACTTCCCATCATTGACTTCTAGTGAGCAGTACAGCATTGGAATTAGAACTCTTCCATAAAGCTAAATAAGAAGAAATGCATAGAAAAAGAAAAATGAAATAGTCATTTCCTTTCCTCAATATTTCTTGCTTATATGTGGTCCTTGTTCCATTAAATCTTTAAATGATAACCATCTTACAAACGGAGGTTAGCTTTGTAAGTCATAACTTGTGTTATTAAGTTATGTCGTGTAACATGAATTTGATTTCCACAAAATTTATCCTGTTGTCACGGAACCTTCATGAGTGTTAGATTGAAGTCTTCTCCTCTTCAGTACTATTTCCAAATTATCTTCTGAGATGAAGTAAAAGCTATTGTCTTACCCATCATTTACACATCTGGAGCTATTCAGAAAATTATGTGGAAGCTGAACAAGTCAATTGCTAAAGAACTTTTGCCTACAGAACCTGTGGACTTCGCGGTTGAGTCGTGGTGGGGAGTTTGTCTTGTCAATTTTACGTTAGAAGAATTTAAGGTCAGATAATTTTTTATTGAGAATACGTGGTTTATTAGAATCTAGCACCAAAAAAGTTGTTTCTTTATGCACTAATCAGTTACTCTAGATAGTTAGGTATAAGACGCTTAAAGATCAAGCTTTATGCATTTGACATAAAAATTCTGGTGAATGCGTTTCAGAAACTCTCTGAAGAAGAGATGGCAACAATAGATAAAATTTGCAAGGAAGAAGCTAACGTATATATCCTGTTCGATCCTGAAACTGTAAAGGGTCTGTATCGACGTGGATTGGTATACTTTGATGTCCCCGTCTATCCTGATGATCGTTTTAAAGGTTAGTTCCTTCAGTATACTGTCAATGAAATTCATGTCCTGAAGCTTTTCAAACATCGTACGTGATTTCACTTTCCTGGACTTGTAAACTGCATTAATCTTGTAAACATTGTTTCAAATTTCCTTGATTTGTAGGTCTAAACAATTTTATTACTACGGATGTAGAATATCTGACAAGTTTATTCAATGTGGCTACACTATTCCTCGAATGATTTCTGGAGTGAACTAATAAAATTCTTGATCTTGAAGTTTCTAGGCTTGAAGGTTTTGTTTCTAATAGGGAACAATCATATGAAGACCCTATTGAGGAGTAAGCAATTATTTACAGCGATAAGTGCCTTTTTTTTCATTATGTTATATTCACTACGAACAGGATTAAGATCGTGATGCAATTAATTCCATCCAGGTTATTATATGCAGTTTTTGTGGTTTCAAGCGAAAACTCTACTGTCGCTGAACTTGCAACGACTTTACAGGCTGACCTTTCACAGCTGCAAGCTGCTGCATCTTTTGCTTGTCGACTGGGATGGGCTGTGAAATTGATTGATCCTGGATCTGTTCTTCAGGAGACCGACTTACCTGGTTCCCCAAAAAGCATTCTTACTGATGATAAAGATGCTTCTCGCACCAGTACAAGCTCTGTGCAAATGTCCAATGATGGCAGTGTTGGTCAGCATGGAAGTGTTTCTGCGATAGAAGACCGTGTGCGATTCTCCACTCATGCTCGTGTTGCTTTTGTTGTTGATGCTACTATAACATCCTATCTTATGATGGGATCTGTTTCACCAGGTCTTTCTCCTTTGCTCTTACGATGAAGTCAGGAATCAGAAAATTTTCACAACTCTTTAAAGTTTGAAATACTTGACAAGATAAGTAGGTTCTTAATCACTAACTGGGCTTAGACATATCAACATTGACGTAAGGAGCATGAAGGGAATGTTAAAATATAATTTAAACTTTACCGTTTCTAGAGTTCTCTTTAAAAATATCTTTTATTCTAAAATTGCAATGTATAAGTAGGGTTTATTTCTAAAGTAGTCTTGTAAATGTCAAGAGCATTAGATCAAGAGCACTAGTTTTTTCTAGAGAGCATTTAATAAGTTAGAAAGTTATTGGACATTTAATAAGTTAGTTTGGTAGAAAATTGTTGAACATTTAATAAGTTAGTTTGGTGGAAAGTTGTTGGGTATTTAAGTAGTAGTTCTAGAGTATTCTTAAGCTCCCTATAAATACCTCTTGTATCAAACATTTTAGGCAAACCAAAAATTTGAGTGATACATTCTTCTCTCTAATTCACTCTTCTACCCTCCAACAAAGTGGTATTAGAGCTTGGTTAGTGTAGAAAAAAATTTGAGTGTGTGTGAAAAAAATTAGAGTGGGTTAGTTGTGAGAAAAAGAGTGAGTAACGGTCAATTTTGAAATGATTTCATTCCAATATCCTCATCTTACAAAGGATAATAATGAGAATTGGTTTTGGGAGATAGTAGAGAAGGGTAATGAGAAGCCACAAAATGATAGTAGAGAAGGGTAATGAGAAGCCACACAATGAAGGAGCTTTGTCTCAAAATTCAAGAAATATTGAATTGGTAAAGACAAAGAAGAAGGATCAGCAAGCCCTCACCACCATCCACCATTGTTTGGATGATTCAATGTTTGCAAAGGTGGCTAATGCAACTACCTGAAAAGAAGCTTGGGAGATTTTGCAAAATTCTTTCCAAGGAGTGGTAAGGAAAGTAAAGCTTCAATCTCTAATAATGGATTTTGAAGCAATGAAGATGAAGAAATCTGAATCAATTTCGAACTATTGCTCTAGTGTAAAGTTGATAACAAATCAAATGAAGAGATATGGAGAGATGGTAGACGATGTTAGTGTGATGAAGAAGATTATTCAAACTCTCACTCCAAAATTCGACTATGTGGTGTGCCCTACTAAAGAATCGAAAAATTTAGAGGAGATAACTATTGAACAACTAGAGGGATCTTTACAAGCCCTTGAAGATAAGATTACTAGAAGACAAGGAGAAGCATTAGAGCAAACTCTCAAAGCCAAAGCCTATTTGAAGGAAAATAGAGGACAAAGTAACGAGGAAGAGGATGAGGTCATGGACATGGCTAAGGTGGAAGAGGAAGAGGTAGCCAACACAACTTTAATGATGGGGTGAGATATTTTCAATCAAGTAGAAGTTATGGAAGTGCAAGAGGTAAAGGACGAGGCTATAATTTGAAGAGAAATGAAAGGAGGGATGAAAAATCCAATATTGAGTGCTAAAATTGTCATATGGTCATTATTCTTGGGAATGTCATAGTTCCTTGAATAATAGTTAGGTAAGAGATAATTTGGTAGATGGTAAGGAAGAAGATGAATCAACTTTATTGCTAGCACTTAAGGAGGGAGAGAGGATAACAAGAGCTTGTGGTATTTAGATAATGGTGCAAGTAACCATATGTATGGTCTAAAGGAAAAGTTCGTGGAGCTCTTTGAAAATGTATGGGGAAATGTGTCTTTTGGAGACTCATCAAAAATTCAAATTGAAGGGAAAGGTGTAATTCTCATCTCTTCCAAAGATAGTAGCTATAAGCTTGTTAATGATGTTATTATGTGCCCAAGTTAAAAAGCAATATCTTAAGCTTAGGACAACTTTTGGGGGGAAAAAAGTATGATATTCATTTGAAAAATAATTATATTTGGGTCCAAGATCAAAATGGTACATTGATTGCCAAGGTCACTATGTCAAGGATTAAAATGTTAGTATTGAATCTCAAGTCCCTCGATGTAAAGTGTTTGAAGGTTAAGATAAAGGAGGAAGCATGGAATTGGCACATGAGATTTGGACACTTGAACTTTGATGCCCTCAAAGATATGGGACAGAAAAAGATGGTAAATGGGAGGCCTTTAATCAACCATCCCAATCAAATTTGTGACGTGTGTCTTCTTGGGAAGCATGTAAGGAAGAGTTTTCCAAAAAAGGCTATATCAAAAGCAACCAAGCCACTCCAACTTACACACACCAATGTTTGTGGGCTAATTAATCCATCATCTTTTAGTGGCAACAAAATTTTAATTTTATTTATTGATGATTTTAGTAGAAAGACATGGATTTACTTCTTGAAGCAAAATTCTGAAGCATTTGCTACATTTAAAAACTTCAAAGCTCTTGTAAAAACCAAAAGTAGCTAAAAAATCAAGGCTCTAAGGTCCAATAGAGGTGATGAGTTCACCTCAAAAGAGTTTAATGAATTTTGTAAAGCTCTTGAAATTTGAGGTCCTTTAATGACCCCTATATCACCACAACAAAATGGCGTCATAGAAAGGAAGAACAAAACAATTCTTAACATGGCTCAAAGCATATTGAAGGTTAAGAATATGCTTAAGGAGTTTTGGGTTGAAGCTATCTCTTGTGCAGTTTACATATCTAATCACTCACTAACATCAATCATTAAGGATCATATACTAATAGAAGCATGAAGTAGACACAAGCCTAGCGTGAATCATTTAAGAGTGTTTGGGTGCATTTCTTACAAGCACATCTTGCAGCAAAAGAGAAAGCAAGCTTGATGATAGATATTTCAAACATCCATTTGTTGGCTATAACATAAACTCAAAGGGCTATAAGTTGTACAACCTAAGAAATGGCAAGGTAGTGGTGATTAACAATATAGAATTGATGAAGATGGAGCATAGAATTGGGAAAGAAAAGAAGAAAGCAACTATGACTTCATTCTATACTTTGTCGAGGAAGAAAAAAGAAGCCATGGCACTAACATAAGATATAACTCCACCTCCTTCACCCACTCTTAATAATCAAGGTGAAAGCTCAAATGAAGGACCAAGAAGATTGAGAAGTCTTGATCATCTTTATGATGAAACCGAAGAAGTAACTCTTGATTTGTATTACCTCTTTGCTGATGGTGAACCATTAAGCTTTAAAGAAGTCACAAAAGACAAAAGCTGGAAACAAGCTAGGGATGAGGAAGTCAAGCAATTTGAGATTGTTTGAAGTGTTTAAGAAGGAGATGTCTCATGAGTTCAAGATGATCAACATAAAGCTTATGCCCTGCTATTGAAGCCTAAAAGTGAAGCAAATAGAGGAAGGAATTTTTATCCCTCAAGAAGGATATGCGAAAGAAGTATTGAAGACGTTCAAGATGCTTGACTATAACCCAGTGAACATGCCCATGGAGTGTGGAATAAAATTATCAAAGTTTGAAAAAGGTGAAAAGGAAGATCCCACTTTGTTCAAAAGCCTTATGGGAAGTTGGAGGTACTTGACATACACAAGACCTAATGTTCTTTATGTTGTTAGAGTAGTGAACCGTTTCATGAAAGTTTCTACAACTCACATGAATGCAGTAAAAAGAATATTTTGGTGCTTGAAAGGTATGTTGGAGTATGAATTATTTTATACTTCCTCTAATAATTTCAAGTTCATAGGATATTGGGATAACAACTTTACTGGAGATATTGATGATAGAAAGAGTACTACTGGATTTACATTTTACGTGGCTAATTATCCAATTTCATATAGTTCAAAGAAGCAATTGATTGTTATGCTCTCTATGTGTGAATTCGAGTATGTGACAAACTCTTATACTTGTCATGCGATTTGGCTAAGGCGACTGTTAAAGGAACTTCACTTGATTCAAGAAAAAGCAACAGAGATTTACATTGACAATAAGTTCGCCCAAGCACTTGCCAAGAATCTAGTATACCATGATCGAAGTAAGCATATTGACACAAGATATCATTTCATTAAGGAGTGTATTGGAAGAAAGGAAGTGGAGCTTAAGTATGTGTAGACACAATACTAAGTTGCGGATATTTTCACAAAGGTACTCAAGTTTGAAGACTTTCAAAGACTGAGATCAAGACTTGGGGTAAAGAAGAGAAGTTCAAATTAAGGGAGAATGTTAAAATATAATTTGAATTTTAGAATTTCTAGAGTTCTCTTAAAAAATTTCTTATATTATAGAATTACAACGTATAGCTAGAATTTATTTCTAGAATAGTCTTGTAAATGCTATGAGCATTAGATTTTAAGTTAGAAAGTTGTTGAATATTTAATAAGTTAGTTGGGTAGAAAGTTGTTGAGCATTTAAGTAGTAACCCTAGAGTATTCTAAAGTCCCTATAAATACCTCTTATATCAAGCATTTTAAGCAAGCCAAAAATTTTAATGATACATTCTTTTCTCTAAATCACTCTTCTACCTTATACTAGGGAATTGAGGTAGAACACTTAATTACACGTTAGTAGCTACTAAAATCACGGAAACAACTTTGTAGTGGACTTTTTTTTTGGTAAAAAAAAAGATCTAACAACTAGCTAGAGATAATAACAGGATTAATGTGTCGAGTGCGACTAACACCCATGCGATCAGCATTGAGAGTTTGCACTATAACATCCAGGGGCTGTTAAAAAACCACCATACCCAAAGACACCTCATGTCTGATCCGAGCCATAGCATCAACTGTAGCGTTTACTGTAGTGGACTTTTAATAGACCAAGATTCCATATATATAAGCAACTATGTCTGTACGAAACCTAGTTTACTGTTGTTCTCATCCCTCAAAAGTAGCAGGTTCATTCATCTCAATTGGTTTGCTTCTCAGCTCTAGACTTTAACAAGTTATCTTAACTCTTGAACTTTGCAGTTGGTTGACTTATTTCTTCCTAAACTTTTCTGGACCGCTACTCTACCTTGAGTATGTCTTACAGTGTTGGCGAAACTACATTATGATTTTGGTTTGTTAGTCAAAGAACATCTTTGACTGGTTTAGTTGATGTCGAGCATTAAGGTGACATGATAGTGCAATTAATAGTAACTTCTCTCTAACCCCAAGGCGCAAGAGAGCATTAACTAGCATACATAACGAACATATGAAAAGAAGTCTATGAAGGCAAGAAGCGGAGTAAAGAAGAACTCAGGTGTTAGGGCATGAGATTTATTTTCCAGACCTTGTTTAATTACTATTAACTCTCAGATTGTCACCTAGGTACATAAGCAATCAGGCACTGTAGGACTTTGATATCCCTCTTTTACATTATCTGAAATTAGTTTAGAGTGTCTTACAACTGAATAATAGATAGAAGATGGCCTTGCTAGTTGATCAGGCACAACATTGAGAGATACTCATCAAATTGGCTAATTATGCAGTCCCATTGTATTTGGATACGACTTTTTTGTATTTGATTATGTTGCATCTTTGGTTTGCAGGACTAAAATCTCATGCTGTAACGCTATACGAAGCAGGGAAATTAGGTCATGCTAGTATTGGCGATCTTTGCAAGGATCTGAGTTCATTAGAGGGAGCAAAATATGAGGGGGAACTACAGGAATTTGCAAATCATGTTTTTAGCCTACGTTGTGTGCTTGAATGTTTGCTATCTGGTGGAGTTGCACTTGATTTGAACAGCGAGGAAGTTTCCGGTAAGATTGTCAAATTAGCTTCAAATGTTGATAAAGGTTCAGCCAAGATAAGTTCTGCAGGAAAATTAGATGGATGTGATGATAGTAATGAAGCTGAAGTCCAAATAGAGGATTCCACAAGGTCAAAAATGCCTGAAAATGGTCCTCGTTGCACTGAGCTTGTTTCCGAAGCAAGCACACACTTGGGGTTTACTTCATCTGATGAAGGTAATTCTGTAAGTGAGAGGTCTAAATTGGAAGAAAATGTGGACAATGATGATAAACTTATCCCAGTTGAAGGGTCTGATGATTCGAAAGAAAATTTAAGAAGGGAAAGAAAGTACAGCGTGGATATTCTTCGCTGTGAAAGCTTGGCTGCTTTAGCACCAGCAACTTTGGATCGGTTATTTCGTCGTGACTATGATATTGTTTTATCCATAATCCCACTTCCTTATTCAGCAGTTCTTCCTGGACCAAAAGGACCCATCCACTTTGGTCCTCCTTCTTATTCCTCTTTGACACCATGGATGAAGCTGGTGTTATATTCAACTGTTGCCAGTGGTCCATTGTCAGTTGTGTTGATGAAAGGTCAATGTCTACGATTGCTTCCCGCGCCACTACATGGCTGTGAGAAAGCCCTTATATGGTCTTGGGATGGCTCCACCGTTGGAGGGTTGGGCTGCAAATTTGAAGGGACGTTGGTCAAGGGTAATGTACTTTTACATTGTTTGAATTCACTTCTCAAATCTTCAGCTATCCTTGTACAGCCCCTCAGTAGATATGATCTTGATGAATCCGGAAAATGCGTTACTTTGGATATACCATTGCCCATCAAGAACTCTGATGGTTCCATTGTTTGCATTGGAAATGAACTGAACTTATGTGAAGTGGAAAGTTTGAAACTGAAATCTTTATTAACCAATCTGACAACAAAGTTTCAACTGCCAACAATAGGTTATATTAGACTATTGAAGCTTTTTAATGAAAGAGAATCAGAACGCTTTGCAGCAGATGGCGAGAAGTATGAATGGGTACCATTAAGTACAGAATTCGGGATACCTCTTTTCCGGCCTAAGTTATGCAAGAAGATATGCAAAAGGGTTGTTGCATCAGGATTACTTCAGTCTGATTCACTGGATGTTCATCTTGAAGCGATGCAAGGGTTAAGAAGAAGATTACGTGATGTCTGTTCAGAGTACCAAGCAACAGGTCCGGCTGCTAGACTACTTGACCAGAAAGAGCTGTCAAAGGATTCGTCTCGAATACTCATGAACTATGCTAGTGGAAGATGGAATCCCCTTGTTGACCCTTCTTCACCCATATCAGGGGCCACGAGTGATAATCAGAGATTAAAACTTGCTAATCGACAACGTTGTCAGACTGAAGTTCTGAGTTTTGATGGTAGCATCCTAAGGTTTGTCCCTATCGGTCTTAATGTTTCCATTAACCTGCTTCCATTCCCATGCAAGTTTCCTCATGTTATAAATTCATAATTGAGCATCGTTTGGCATAGCTTTAAAGATGCCAGCAAGGGAAAGAGAGGGGGGAAAAAAAAAGTATCAGCTGTACAAGCTCAGCAGCTTATTGAAACCAATCTCTACAGAAGAACACTTGGGCTTCTTTCTCAGAAGAAATTCTGTGCACTTCGTACTTGGCTTCTTTCTCAGAAGAAATTCTGTGCACTTCGTACTTTTGTTGAATTTGAGAATTACTATATCTTTTCTTGCTAATGTGTGTGTAATTGTTTAGAATCCATTTTTTGTTGCTTACCCTTTGCAGTTCTGAGGACATTGATGACCAAAATTGTATAATATTGCAGATCATATGCTTTAGCTCCAGTGTATGAAGTTGCTACAAGGACCATTGAAGAAGTCCCTATGGTCAATACAGCAAAAGTTGATCCTGATGAAGCTGACAATAGAGAAGTAGTTCTTCCTGGTGTCAACCTCATCTTTGATGGATCTGAATTGCATCCCTTTGACATAGGCGCCTGCCTTCAGGCTCGCCAGCCGGTTTCTTTAATTGCAGAGGCTGTGACAGCCTCAGCTTCTGTTGCGGGCTTTCTAAAAGAGAATTTGTCAGGGAGTTAAGTGTTTCTTATGTTAAGATGGCTTTAGTCAAACGCTGAGTTGTTCATAATAGCTTTAGCTTAATTCTTTGCTTCGCCAGTTATATCTTTGAAGGTGTTGTGTAGGAGCTCAGGGTTGTCTCTCAGATATTAACCATAGTTCTTTTAGTGAAATAATTGCATTCACTAATATTTAGTACTCTATTAAAATTACATCAATATTTTTAACTAACACATTCAAATGGCAGAAGTTTAAGTTACAGTTCTGTTTCCTGAGACTCTGGATACTCAAACGAAAATTTAGGTGGTTTTATACATCTTTCGGGAATAAGGTGAAGTTAGGGTATAAACATTCAGTTCATGTATTTGAATGTAATCTAATTGCAGATTATGTTAATTTGTTAAGTAAACATCCAGCTATTTTCATTGCTTTAGATTTACCAATTTTCAAGTTCAAACCTCCATTGATTGAGATTGTTTTTCTAGTTGAGTTCTCTCTTGTAGGCAGCTTAGGCAGCTTTTTTAGCTTGTGCTGATTTGTTCGATGACCATGTCTTAGGTCTTTAGACGTTGTGTGACTTTTGGCAGCCAAGGATCGTTTATAGGTCCCCTCAGTTTTGTACTAAACTTGCTTTTTTCTTCTCTTTTTTTATAATAGTTTTCTACTGATTTACCAAAAATAAAAAACTCAAACCTCCATTTAAGTGAGAGATCGTTGTTACTTACACCTTGGAAGTTCACTTCGAGATGGTGCATAATCTTTTCTCTTGTTGTAACATACCATTCCCATAGAGCATATGCTCAACATACCAAAGGATATTCAGGAACATACTCTACAAAAAGTCATGTTAAGATGGTCGTATTTGTAAATTTTTAAGGTATCACATATCAACACATTACATATTTTAATCATTTCAAAACAAAAGCATTTCAAATCTTCATTTTGAATGATTTCATTCATAATCATATTAATTCACAACCATTTTGTTCCATTTTTACTTGCAAACATATACAGTCTCGAATGTCATTTTATTTCTAAAATTCACATGTACAATATACAGTAGTTGAGAGATGCAATTCTTGATACCACATAAGTAAGACATTTGCAAGGACAACTGATCCCGACATTGACCCATGTCCAAATGCAGAAGCTACTTCAACTAGACTAGCTAGAGAAGCTAGGTCTCCTCAATACTTGAAAATTAACATTTGCAATTTTAATGAGTTTTGTGACTTCAATGAGTGAACCATCATCGATGTGTTCACTCAAAACAGAACACAAATATAACAAGTTTTTAACCAAATTCACAAGTATTTCATATTATCCAACTTTGTATACCACATCATTTATAATCAAATCCCATATATCATATCGTTCAGTATTGATTACCTGATCACATTATACATCATATTTCAACAAGTAAATCATGAACTACAAACACTTCAAGTAATCTATTTCAGAATAATCTAATCATTTATTTGAATCATTCATATCATTAACATGTACACAAATATTGCATATCATCATATCAACTCAATTTAGTCATTCGATGCAACCATTCACATGATACATGTAATGATATAAATATGCAAATAATGTGAGACTACTTTTATTTTTATTATGTTGCGATCGGGCGCCTATTTAACTGTCTTGTATCTCTTGTAGATACCAGGCTCATTTTAGATACTGCTCTGTATCTATTATGGATACCGAGCTTATTAATCGTTGAGCTTGTGGCTCTTTATATACATTTCTGAATTTTAAGTTCTTTTTCACGTTGTTCATTCTGGTCACAACTCCTTTATCTAATCATGCATATTCATGTGATAAAATGCATCATTTCACATAATATGCTATCAATAACTTTCATTCAGTGAGCACAGTTATTTATCATATTCATCAAATCTAAGTCCGACATTCAACATTTAGTTGAGAACACATTCCATATTGCACATACCATTAAAAAGCACTTTCAGTACAATCCCGAATATCAAGCTTCTCAGACCATCAATACACGAAATTATCATAATTATATCAGTAACAATTCAGTAATTGACATTAATCAAAACAATTCAATCATAGTGAGAAAACATCTAGGTTAACTCATAGTACGCTCTAGATAAACTATTGCTTTAGTAAATAGGCAATATCTAGATGTTGGCGATCACTTTTATATCTATCTTCTTGCAATACACACACTGAGTTCACAATTCATTAAGTTATCAATCATATGATTCCTCAATCATTCACATGTATATAGATCATATTTCAATGCATACTCAATTGACCATCCCGGGTATGTATCCTTATTCACAAATCTTGCTCATTCATTCATCATATATAACTTGTTTACAATTAGGTTATGCTTGAGGTAAGTTTGATTACCCTAAATTCATCAATCATACATTCATTAATTCTTTGCAAGCATTAAGTATTCACACAATTTTCCAATTCTCATTCAATCATACCCAATTCATTACTTATATCCTTTAAATCATGTTTGCATTCACATGAACATCTTTATACCATTAACAACTCATACTTCTCAAATTCATATACATTGATATCAATGGTTCCATTCCTTAACTTATAACCTCAATTAACAGCTTAAACTTATCAAATACTTAATCACTTAATCAAACAACTTTCTAGGTTTATTTCAAGCCCCAAAAGTCCAATTACACATTATAAAGTGTCTTAACCTTGTATAGCCTAACAATTGCCTAAAACCACCCTTTTCTCCTTCCAAAATACTTCCCATGAACATGGGAAGGAGCCTTATAAATCCTACGATTGTGGGCCCATAACCTTCATTTTGCTTCCAATTTTTACTCCTCCATACTCTATCCAACACACCTTCACCAAAGTCCATCAATTTCACTTTAATTCTACCTTATTCATGCTTCAATCCCTTATCAAATTCATGTCCAATCATAATTCAAAAATCATTGATTAGACAACTCACAAATTATTATCTTTCACACATCAAAATGAAAACAGAAACTATCATTCAATATCAATCATATATCCTAATTCTATTGCAATTTCAAGATCACTATATTAGCATCTTTCTTTAACATAAATTCACCTTCATTATACCTCAAATTGTAACCTAATTCATCCATAAAATAATCCATAATATAATGTTCATACATTAAGACCACAATAGAAAAGTATCTATATTCATGCAAAAATTTCTAGCACAATTCCTCATTAATATCATATACAATTCATTCATCATAAAGTATCTATTATAAGATGCCATAAATATCAATCTTTCACTTACATATCTAGCTCAAATTCCAGCTCAAAGATCAAGCTAATTCAGCTCTCCATGCATGCAAGATCATCCAAGAACAAAGTGGAAGTAGATTGGCTCCAGCAAAGGCAGGGAGAAGATAGTAGATTATAGCTGCCTTTGAGCATAATATTATATGAATCTTGAAGTGACTATGAACAGAAGTAAAGCATAATTTCAAAGCTATAGGGTTATGAGTGTATTTCAGAAATGTGAGGAAGGAGGAAGAATGAATTCCAACAGAAACATCTATGGAAAGCCTTTGCCATATACATGTGTCATTAGCTGAGTTAAGATAAATGTCTCCTTATTTAAGGACACTTGTCCTACTAGGAAGCAAGCTACATGTCTTCCCCTTAGATGGTACACATGCCCGCTTCTTAAGATGTCATATGTCATCTTCTTAAGTTGCCATATGTCACTTAATATCTATGCCAAATTTCACTCAATTATGTATGCCAAATGTCACTCATTTTATAGGCTTTGTCATCCCAGTTTTTCATGTATCCACCTGTCTTGTACTTAGCATTTTACCTAAACTAAATGTACATTTTAATTTATCAATTTCTCAGTTGTAATAATAAATTCCAAGTTACCAATTATAGTCTATCAATTCTTGTCATTGTAAATCCAAAGTACAAGACATTAGAATTGCACATTCATTTTAGTTTCATACCCCAGAATATGTCAATTGAGTGCAATTTGTCTAAATCACAATTCATGTGTGTATAATAATATTATTCATATGAATACAATCATAAAATCATATCACAAATGTGCTAAATTCATTCTATATGACGTCACTTATGTGACTCAATAGTCTAACATTTTAGATCTTTCAACCATTTAAGAGTTGGGATATTACACTTGTAATCAAGATGACCTCAATCCTAACGATTTTGGGGCTAATTACCTATTTGAATCTTAAACTCGAACAACTAGATGTTAAAATAGCCTTCAAACATGGAGATTTTGAAGAGGAGATATATATGAAGCAACTAGAAGGTTTGAAAGCTAAAGATAAGGGAAATATGGTCTACAAGTTGAAGAAAAGTTTAAATGTCTAAGAAAATATGTCAATGCTTGCATGTATTTTAAGAAGTTCTCAAGTGATAACTTCATCATTCTTCTTTTCTATGTTGATGATAAGCTAATTGTGGTTCAAAACATAGGTAGAATCATAAAGTTGGAAGAGGACTTATCTAAATCTGTTGATATGAAAGATTTGGGACCTACAAAGAAAATTTAGGGCATAGAGATAACTTAGGACAGGAAGAGCAGGAGATTATGGTTGAGCATCTCAATTCAAATTGTGTAAGTAAGTATACCCTCAACAGAAAAGGGGAGATGGTATGTCCACTATTCCGGGGTCTTTAATATACACAATGGTGTGTACAAGACCAAATATTGCTCAAGTTATTGGGATGGTAAGTAGATTCTTATAAAATCTAAGAAAGGTCACTAGGAAGTAGTGAAATTGATTCTAAGATACTTGAGAGATACTTTGAAGTGGAGTATGTGCTTTGGTAATGGTGACCCAACGCTAGAAAGTTTTACATATGTATATATGGTTAGAGATGTTGATGAAAAAATCCACTTCAGGTTTTCTATTCAAGTTTGCAAGGGGAACCTTCTCATGGCAATCCTAGCTACAAAAATGTTTGGTTTATCGAAAACTAAAGCAAATATGTAGCTATAACAAAAGCTTGTAAGGAGATGCTCTGGCTGAAAAGGCTTCTTCAACTGGTGGATGTGAAGCAAGAAGATTAAGTGATTTTTGTGATAGTCAAAGTGTTATTGATTTAAGCAAGAACACTATGTATCATACTCACGCAAAACACACAAACTTTAGAATATCATTGGTTGAGGTTTATGATAAAAAAAACAATAATTGATGTTAAAGAATATTCATATGGATTTGAATGGTAATGATATTCTGATTAAAGTTCTTCCCAGAAATAAGCATGAGCTTTGTTGTAAGCTTGTCAGGATGTATCTTAAGTAGATGAACAAGAATAATGTGTCCTCAACATTTACAATTATCACAATCATCTACAAACACAATTCATAATTTGCAATTTAGAATATTGTTTTAGATGTTAATAATATTTAAATTAATCTTAATTGAGTATGAAGTGGAATTAGATGAAATTTTGGCAAAAACTTGAGGGATATCACTAGAAATGCGACATCGATTAATCAAACATCTATCAATCGACTAAATGTGGGAGCGTCAATCAATTGATACATGCATTGATTTTTTCTCAAAAATTACCATCTATTAACTACTTACTAGAATAGGTTAGGAGGACATGTCACAAAATAGTTTTTTAAAATGAGTTTTTATCGATGATTTAACAATTTTAAAGATAAGTTTTGGAAACACAAGGAAAAGAAGAAAGGGCAACAAAAAAAAGTCACTTAAGGAATTGGAATAGTTTGTTGGATTTTTTTAGCGTTAAGATATTTATGGGAGTGTTTGATAAGTTACTTGGCTTCTTAAATGGGGTTAAGGTACTTTTCATATAAATTAATATGTACCAATTATGACTTTTTAGGTTAATTGTTTTATTATTTACTTGTTTTAAATGCTTTATTAATTGTTAATTGGTCATTTTTCTTAAATTTTGAGTAGATCTATAGAGAATCGTAATTTGGGTTAACAAAATCTTTTTATTTAATTGTTGGATTTTGGGGATTTTTTAACATGCTTTATATATGGATTGCTTAAATTATAACTTTGGTTATCTTGTATTAAATGCTCTCTGGGAGTTATGGAACCAATTTCTTGTATTTTAGATCATTAAGTTTGACATTTTTATTAATTATCACTCTTCAAATGTAGTGTATGTTTAATATATTGAGATGGGTGATGTGTGGTAGTTGGTCGAGACTAGTATCTAATATCATAATGGGGCAACTACCATTCGATTAATTAGGACCAATATTCAACATTAGAATGAGATATTTACTATTCATTTGGTAAGATCAATATATGCTTGTAGAAATATTCTACAACTATTCCTTCTCTTAAATAGAGATTGATGAAAATTTTACATAATATTAGAGTCACTCTTAGTTTGATGATAGGTTTTCCCACATATATGTAATCATATGGGCACATCAACCTATTAAAAATTTTACATGCTACATGTTCATTCTTTATTGTGATAGGCTAAATTAAATGTGTTAAAATTTTCACATTGACTAGAAATAAATAAAGAATGGTTTACAAATAAAAATGGTTATATAATCAAACGTATTAAGGTTTTATGTTAAAGGTGGAGTCATTTTTTCTATATATATCACTATTTTCCTAAATAAAAAATAGTTAAAATATAACATATTAGGTTTACTACCTTCAGGTAGCTAATAGCTTAAGTAATATTTAAGCTAATGTCAGTTAGTAGTTAGTTATGATTAAAACACAACGTACCTTCTTTCAACTTTTGTTGGATAAAAACAAAGCTATTTATATCTTGAGAACTAATTATCAACAAAGAGTTCTTTCAAAATAATAAATATTTTTTAATATGGTATCAGACAAATTTTATTATTAACCATTTTATTTTTCTAGTGATAAAATTATTATTTCATTTTTTTGTTTTAATGATGACTTCCATTAAAAATTGTAAAAAATATCATATAAGTAAAGTGCAGAAGAAATTTATGTAGACTAAAAATATATTTCTTTTCAAACATGAATATATAATGTTATTCAAAAGTACATACATCTACATATAATTTATAATATAGGTACAGGTTATCTACAGATTAGAGGCCCTAGTGAAACAATCTCTTTCTTTATATGTTTGAACATATGTTTTTTCTTGCATAGATCTTTAGTTATTGTTAAGATCTTATATCACAATTTAATTAACATATTTAATTAGATATTTATCTATGAGACAATATGATTAGGTCATATTAGTTTTACTTATCTTTCATTTTAGGTTGACTTTGGTGCTTAATTGGTAAAATTAATATTTATTTTATTGTAGGGGGTCAGAATTGAGATTGGATCAAATTTTGCCTGAAATATACAATTGGAACATAATTTATTAAAGCCACGAAATTTGGAAAGATGGAGTCAATGATGACAAATTACTAAAACTAATAAGATAAGATCACGCTTGAATTTAGACTCACTCTAGGAAGTTCAGTCTAATTAGGAAACTTATTCTCAGTCCTATTATGTAGTAATTTTGATTTGATTAAAGGATTATCTCTAAAATTAATATTAAAAGGAAGATTGTTATAGGGAGAAAAAAATAACACATTACACACATTGATCTTTGTTTTTCTTTCATCTTCTTTCTTTGGGGAGGAAAAGATATATATGAGTGGCTAAATCTAAATTTTATGATTCAAGAAGAATTAAAACTATAGATGTAACTTCAAAATGTTTTGTTCTAAACTTAAATTTTATATTAATTTAAGTATTTCTTATTCTTTTATTTTATGAATAATTAATATTGCTTGATGTAATAAATTAAATCAATATTAGTTATTCTATTGTTATCCATGAGTTTATGATTTGTAGTTGTCATGAATGATTAGTACAAATAACAAGTAGGCTATTTATTAGTACAAGTAATAAGTAGGTTGTTTATGTATCTACATATTTGACTTATGAGAAACAAAAAAACTAAATTGAATGGTTGTAGGCTTATAGCAATCTCAATTAGTTAGTTTAAGTTTTAATTTTTTATTAAACATATTATTATCATTTAGTTAATATAGAATGATATCATACCCAATTAATTAATGGTAAATTTTGATTCAAATGCTAGGTTTGAATTAATTACTTTAGAAAAATTGAGACTTATTATGGTTATCCTAATAAGTTTCAGAATAAATTCTTAAGTTGTAAAATTTTATTTTTTAGGCCAATAATTAAAGTTATAATTAGATGAGATCTTTCCTTTAAATTAGAGTTAATTAAAATTGAATCTCACACTTTTATACTCAGTTAATTTATTTTAATTAATCAACCCCCCTAATTTTTTTCAATTGAAATTAGGAAATTAATATTTAGTTCTCTTGGGATTTGACATGGTCCATTGATAACCCGCCCAAAATTTTGACACCATTGCTGGGATTATTTTAGTTTCATAGTTTCTTTGCTTTATTTACAGTTTACTGTCAATCTCTTGTTTTGTGTGACTCATTCTTCCCAAACAAGTGACTTGTAATATAATCTAAAAAATAAAGAACATAACACGCCATTTAGGGAAAGAGATTAAGCAAGAAATAATTCATTCATCTCTAAAGGTGAAAGTAGAGATATATTTAACAATTAGTGAAGATGCTATTTTTTAAAAAGTTGAAGAGAAGATGGAGTATCATAACAATAGAAAGTTGGGGGAGTTAGCTATACAGAATTTGCTTTAGAATGAAACCAAAAAGAGTGATAGAAAAACAAATTAATCTCAAAGCCTTTGCGTCAATAAAAAATAAGGCAAATGATTCGGTTTATTATCTTCCCTTGGGCTCAATGACAATATGAAATGAATTGAAAATGTTGTTATTAGAGAAGTTCTTTCCTATATCATAAGCTGCCAATATAAAAAAGGATATATGTAAGATAAGACAATTTATTGGAAAAATATTATAAGAATATTGGAAGAAGTTTAAGGCATTATATAGTAGTTGCCCAAAACCATCTGATTCTTTAGCAACTTTTGATTAGGTACTTTTATGAAAGGTCACCACCAATGGACAGGAGTATGGAAGATGTAGAAGGAGCTTTAGTTAAGAAAACACTATATGTAACACCGGATTTTTTGAGCCTTTTGTGTTGTTCTGTATTTGGAGATACTACTGTATATTGATGTACACATAGTTGTTTAAATCCTTTTGGTACATATTCCAGTGATATATAAAAGTATATGCCCTACATGAACTTAAGGTTCATCGGTATGCAAAATCTTGAAAATTTCTGACACATAAGCTTTTAAGTGTGTAAAACCAAGTCCATCGGGTGGATAAGATTGTGGTGGTTAAATTAAATGTGTTCTAATGCCTTAGACGTGATTAGACATGATTTATAGACTTATTAGACACTTAGAAAGTTAAATTGGAGAAGTTGGTGTACATATGGACTTAATCGCAAAATTTGTAAAAGTTAAGGACTTAATTGTAATTTTTCAATTCTTTGAGGACCAATTTGTAATTTTATAAAGTTGAGGGGCCTAATTATAATTTTCAAAAGTCCAAGGATCAAAATGAAAATAAAATTTTTGGTCATTCCCAAATTTTGGACTTAATTGCAAATTTGGGAAAAGTTTGGAGGGTATAATGGTAATTTCACATAACTAAGGACAAATTGGTAAATTCATCTTGTTTCGCCAAAGAAGAGTCAAATTCTAGACTCTTCTACATGTGGTAGCCGTGCAACCTATTAAATGGGCATGTAAAACACTTTGTTTTTATTAAAAGAAAGAAGAAGAGAGGGGGAGAAGAGGATTTTCGCCCATCACCCAAATTTCCATCATTTTTTGACTTTTCAATCCAAACCAAAGTGTTCTAAGCTAATTTGGGGTCAAGGAACTCAAATCTATCATTAGATTTGAGAAATTCTCAAGGAATTTAAAGATATCACAAAAGGAAAGTATAGGTAAATTTTGTCTCACGCCTTTCTACATTAAGATTTTGAGTTTAGTATTAAGATATGTTGTTCTCCATGCTTGATTATGCATGAAACATGGTTTAGATGGATGAAATATGTCACGGAGAGGGTTCATTAAGTCAAAACCGAAATTGTTCTCTTTAGGTGAAAGTTGGTGAAATTTTGAATATCTTTTGAAATTGATAGTCAAAATAAAGTCTATGGTGTTAATTATACATGTATGATGTAAAGTGGTGATGAAGAATGAGTAAAATGTGTGTTGGTTAAGTGTAGGTTGAAATGGTAGAGAAGAGGTGGATGAATGTGATGAGTTGCGTAATTGATAAATGTAGTTAAAATGAAAGGAGTTGGTTTGAATGGAATGGTGGAATGTATCATTGATTGGAAGTGCTACCATATGTCATGTTAGGAGCATGAATTGTTATGGTAAAGTATTGAAA
>JANKYE010000009.1:7291008-7301706 GCA_032467995.1 Erythroxylum dillonii | reverse complement strand
TTGCCAATCTTTCCCCTGTTCTCTCTTCTCTCTTCTCTCTAACTTCTTCCTTTCGTTCTCTGCCTAACTTTCTTACTTTGCTTGGGTTCTGGGTATAATATTTCCAGGAGGCAAGCCACCTCTAATCGGCTTCTCTTAACAGCATCAGTATCTTTTAGGTACTGTACCTCGATGGTCATCTCCTGTATCCATAGCGAATCAAGAAAGTTGGATCATTTTGATTCAATGTCTTTTTGTCAAAGGGTTGATATTAGAGATACAAATCAAGTTGCTACCTTAGGTGGAGAGAAATAAATACCCTGAACATGTTACTGGCAGCCCGGTGCATGCAGACTGTAGGGCCATGTGGGAAACCAAACTTGTGATGCATCATATTGTTTGAAGAATTTTGTGGCAAAATTTAGTCTTCTTTTGATGCTTAACTATGAATGATAGCTGTTATTTTTCTTTCTTACCTTCCTCTTGAAGATCAATACGTGGGGATACTCAACAATTAACTTCTTTGCTCCTATGAGTCGCTATGCTAGTAACGGAGGAGAGCCTCTAACTGCATCTCACGAATTCAAGGAAATGGTTAAAGCCTTACATAATGCTGGCATTGACGTACTGAATATCTTAAATTTTCCCCGCTATGCTAGTAACGGAGGAGAGCCTCTAACTGCATCTCACGAATTCAAGGAAATGGTTAAAGCCTTACATAATGCTGGCATTGACGTACTGAATATCTTAAATTTTCCCTCCATCCCTATTTTTATAGCCCTTTATTGCAAGTTGTAGATATGATATGTCCAATTCCATCGTGTATCCATACTTGTTATGTGCTTCTATGTGTTCAGGTTGGTGCATGTTGCATGTTTATGTGTAAATTTGAGATTATACTTTGCAAAACCTGAAAAACTTATAGCGTTCTGCAAATCATTCTTCATTCTGCAGGTTATATTGGATGTTGTTTATAATCATACAAATGAGGCCGATGATAAAAATCCTTATACTACATCATTTCGTGGCATAGATAATAAGGTGCTTTGCTCGCTTCTAATCTTCGCTGCTTCTGCATTATGGTTATAATGAGTTGTTAGTAGTCCACTCATTGGAGATTTTCAAGTGGGATTGCTGGAAAAACATTAACCCTAAAAGTTAATGACATTGTAATCACTGATAGCTCTTGTTATGACCTTCAACTTAGGTCTTAGGCAATCTTTTCAGTAAGTACAAGATAATCTTAGAGACTTTCCCTATAACCCTGTAAAGAATGAAGGAGTTCAATTCCAAAAGTACCTTCAAGACTGAAAGGTCAAAAAGCACATTACTTTGGGCCTTTTGTTTCTCCCAGCTATATTTGCTACTATGATGTGCTATCTTCCTTGCTCCTCAATTATATATCTCAATTGCATCTACAGGTTTATTATTTGATTGACATAAACAACAAGGGCCAGTTGATTGACCTCAGTGGAAGTGGTAATTCTAAGTTTCCTGCTTTATTAAAATATTTTGAGTTTGTCCTTTTTCTACTGAGATTTGTGGTTTGTATCAAGTATTTCTGCTCTCCTCTTGCTTTAGGACTTGATGCAAAACAGAAAAAAGAGATTATTTACCTTCCCTAGCTTTTTCCAAACTAGTTGTGGGCAATTAGATGGCCACCGTTTCCCCTTTAAGTGATATGAGAATTGTTAAAAAGTTTGAAGCAATTTGAATCCCGCAATGGAATTGATTCCCACTTTTGTTGACGTAGAATATCTTATATTTAAAATCATCAATAATCTTAGGAATATGGTAATTTCAAAGGTGACTCATCTATATAAATATAATGAAATCAATTGAATGAGTCATTTTTATCTTTTGACTTGTATCCTATTTATGGTATTAGTGTTCAAAAAATCCTTATGGATGAAAATTGTGGATGCAATCAATCATAGCGTTCAACTTTATGATTGTATTCCAGGCTTGGCACAACATCCTTATGCGCCCATTTCACATGTTGGCATAGCTGGTCTATTATAATGGTAAATTCTTCATCCACTTTCAACTTGTCAAAAACCAGTGTTCTACCTATTGATCTTATAACCAACTGGAAGTGCTTTCAAGAATGGCTTCAATAGTTCATTCTTGTGATCAACATCTAGATATAGTACCATTTTATAGAGTAATTTGTTTATATAGAGAAGTAAGAAGTAATCTGTAGTTTCATTTGATAATGCTGAAGCATAATTGAGGGGATCACCCAAGGAATTGATGAGCTAATTTGGTTGGAGAGGCTGATAGAGGACCTACAAATGTCGGGTTACATATCCAACAATACTGTATAGTGATAGCAAGTATGGTACTACCCATTGTTAACAATCCAATATAGCATGATTGCATGAAATATGTAAGGATTAATAGAAGTTCCATTGACGGAACGATAAAGTTCACTTCTTTGCTTATCAGATGTGTTGACAAGGCAGTGCCAAAAACATGGTAAATCATTGATTGGTAAGATGGAAATAATAGACACCTACAAGTGCTGCAAATTTTAAAAAAATTGACCAAAATTTTAGGGATATATTCTACTATCTTAAGAAGTATAAGATTTATATTTAAAATCATCGATAATCATAATTTAAGATGATACTTTTAGAGAATACTCATATTTGTATGCGCATATCTACAGAAGTAATGAAGTTAGTTGAAAGTGTTTTTTTTAAGACTTGTATCCTATTTCACGAGCCTACTGTATGTAGGTCATGGTAAGAAAATCCATCAGTGTTTTGTGCAAACTAGAATCTTACATTGATTTGTTGGCGCTTTCAATTTACAAGTTCTGGATCCATAATTTGTCCAAACAAAACATAAGAGTCTATTATTTCTGTCCAGAAGTTCAAGTCTTCTTTTTTCCATTATATTTACTAGATCAGTGTAGATGAAATAAACAGCAATATCTTCTTTTCTGCGACAGCACAAAGATGATATGATACAGAAGCTTAGAGGGTGATAAGGATTTCTGATCATTGTCAATTTGTTAATTATTCTAAATTAGCTATACTGGAATGCTTGTCAGACATGCATTGATATGGTGTTATAGCCCATGATTATTGGAAGATTTCTAAATTTCCATACTTCGCAATTGCCAGGGAACACATTGAATTGCAATCATCCTGTGGTTATGGAGCTCATCCTAGATAGCTTAAGACATTGGTAAGGCCATTTTTTTCTACTGTGATATAAATTATTTTGCATTGTGAGATTCCAGGTTATTATATATCATGTTACCTTAATAAAACTTTCATTTTTATACTGGTCAATTCAATCAAGCAGCTTGGACAGAATGAACAATGGTATTCATATACCAGTTGTGTTACGACTAGCACATATTAGTTATCTTTGATAAGTTTGGACTAATTACTTTTCATGAAATCTTGTTCTTGTTAACTAATCCTGGATTGAGTTATTTTCTTTTGGTTTGATCATCATTTATCTATCCTTTTTGGTGAAATCAGGGTCACTGAGTATCATGTGGATGGATTTCGATTTGACCTTGCCAGTGTTCTATGTCGAGGAACAGATGGTTCTCCCCTCAATTCTCCTCCACTTATTAGAGTTATTTTGCATACACCTAATATTTTCATATGAATGGTGGGTAGAGCAGCCAGTATATTGATCTGCATTTGTTTGATAAACCAGGCAATTGCAAAAGATTCTGTTCTGTCGAGATGTAAAATTATTGCAGAACCCTGGGATTGTGGGGGCCTTTATCTGGTTGGGAAATTCCCAAATTGGGACAGGTAACTACTTTTGTACATGGCTGTCCCTTTTAGCTTCTACTAGCTTGACAGATCAATCTGTTTGAATAACTAGGTGGATGAGCAAGATCACAGCTCAATTAAGATTTTAAAAAAAACGCACAAAATATATTAAGAGTAAAGATAGGAGTTACAATAACACTCACTAATATAATATTCATGAATTTTTAATTTATAACCTATAAGATTGTACCCTTGTAAGCGCTACTCTTGAATGCTTGAATTTGTTTCTTGATACTTGAACGAGAAGACAGCTGCGTATTTATAGGTGAATCAAACTAACTATAGTCATATACTTCAATTTGTTCTAATTATCACACATTGGGATATTTACTTTTGCACCTTACATTATTTATCTTCATCTAAATATTTTTGTAATAATATCTAGATGATTCTTCCAAAAATTATCTAGGTGATTCTTCCAACACCATCTTAGCATTTATCTTCCACGGCTGCAATATTAAAATTCAATCACGTATGTGCAATATATCTCAGTGATTTTTGGAAGAAAATTTTTCCTATGTAGTAGTGTGTTTCGAACTCAAATACATTTTTTGCAGGTGGGCAGAATGGAATGGGAAATATCGTGATGACATGAGAAGGTTTATAAGGGTAATGTGTGGAAAAGTTGGCTATTTAGATGGAGTTATATGTGCTCCAGAATTTAAAGATAGCTTAACAAACGTGAAATCTAGGAGCAGACATTCTAACAATTTTCTTTTTTCATCTGAAATTACTTGTCCTCAAAAGCAGGTGACAGGTTTAATGATTACTGGTTGTTAATTCAAAACAATGAAGTTAACCAATTTCTTAAGACAGGAATGTTGTTAATACAATAAACATATTATTTAAGGCTTGAGTGTTGAAGATTCTCAGTGTTGTGACTTTTTCTCTAATATGCCATCACTGCACCTGAATTAGTATCCTTGTTCTTCAAAGAGAAAAAGAATTTGAAGTTTCCTTGACTTTTTATTTGCTGTTTGCTGCTTTATCATCTATGCCTGTTTATATCAGTGCTTTCTTTTTAAGATTGATAGAGGTTTCTTCGCAATTTTATTTATTTTGCTGGTGGTTGCAATAGTGATATAATCTTAAGTAGAAGAGAACAATGTACTATTCTAACAGTTAAATCATAAGGGTTATTTACAAAATCAAATTTGTTCTTGCACACAATGGTTTCCCATCACAAGAGAAGATGAACGCAATGGTTCCCCATCACATGAAATGGAATTGATATTATCGTTGTGAACTGTTGTTAGTTTCCATTGTTATAAATGTAGTAGTGATATGCCAAGCTGGTAATGCATTTGATCCGCTTTACCACATTGAGTCACTTGATATGTCTTTGCTGTACAGGCTTCATGATAATGATGGGGGAGATATCTTTTTAGCATTCAACGCACATGACTATTTTGTTGAAGTTTCTATACCCTTACCACCACCCAACGGGCGATGGCTTCGTGTGGCTAGTTTCTTTTACTTATCTGGCAGATGCTATAAAGTTGTCACTGCTGGTTTTTATTCTTTGTTCCCAAATCTGTGATCTTTTCCCTCTAGTATCAGCTTCCTCGCGATCTATATTGTACTGTCGTCTATGATTTATTATACTAGTAAAACCACAAATTTACGCTAATCTTTTAGCCGTACTGTTGATACAACAACTTAGGTCTTAGAAAACAGTATGATTTGTTACATGAAGTACTAGATTCCATACTTGTAAGATTCCTCTGAGTGGTTCTGCGAACTAATTCTCCGTCCCTTACAGGTGGACACCAATCTCGAGTCTCCGGATGACATATTCCCAAAAGGCGTCCCAGGCATTGGAAATACTTATAACGTGGCTCCATTCTCAGCTCGTCGATTCTTCTTGAAGCTAAACGTGTATGAGTCCCCACTGTAGATTAAGATTAACAACAACTTGCACGCACACCACATGGAGTGCTGGTCAACTAACGCAAATAAAACTCCATTGTCCAGCATGATAAGCGCTGTCGTGAGAGATAAAGCCAGCAAACAAGACTAGAGAAATCAAAATAGGTCGTTATATGACAACCTTTTTCATCATATCCGTGTGTGAATCGGAGGAATAGATGCTTAATAGTCCAAAAATTCCAAAATGTTGGTACCGATTCATTACCTGTCATTGCAAAATTTTGGTCTATCCTAAAAAGATGGGAAAGCACATTTCCGGAACTTATTCCCTAATTGTCAATATTTGGTATAAAGATATAGTGCTACAGCTGGATTATAAATTGCCACTGTAAAAGGGAACAGAAGAAAATATTAGGCCAGCTGTCCACCAACTTTTCTTCGAATTTCAATACCAAAGTTCATAGAACCATCACTCCTGTAGGAGGTTAGTTGGACGCTAATCATTGCTTCTAAAGTGGAGGTCTTTCTAGTTATTATAATTAAAATTATTTAAATTATTCTTGGACATTAATAAATGATCAAAATAATGATTCTCTAAATATTTCCTTTACATAATAATGATATTTGGTTAATTAATAAGATGCCATTTGGGTTCCCTAAAATGGTTGTTTGGGATTTTTGTGAAAATGTTTACTTATTCTTTGACAAGTTTGTTGGTTTTGTGCTATAGATATATCAATTGGAATTATTATTTGAATAAAATTGGAATATTAAATTTTTATAATTGTAGTTTCAATTAAACGATTTACAGATAAAAAAAGGAAAATACGAATTCCGGCTTTAATTGAGGTTGATGACTTATTCGCATAAATCCAGTGGAAGCTGACGCAATTATATGCCATTTCGCACAAACCCTGCGTTGCGGCATTTATCGTATGGGCGAGGGCTGTTCTTAGCAGCGACAGGTGGTGTGTGTCTTGAAGTTGAACCTCAACGATCCAGTTCCAGACTGACAATCACATCTCGTGACTCCTCCTGACACGGACACCCAGTTATCGCTGTTGCCAAATGCTACCAACTTTTCTCCTTCCTTTCTTTATAAATTAATCTATTGTTAATTGTCCCTAATATTATTCCAACTGTTGCCGACATGAAACTTGATTAGATCGGAGGTAAAGACAATGTTATTTAATTATTAAATAATATAATATTATTTTCTATTTTATTCAAATTTATTTGAACCAGATTTTAAATTCGTTATTTAACTCTTGAATTTAATATAAATGTAAATTGGGCTCAACCCAATTACGACGTGTCTATTTTTAACTTTTTGGCAGAGCAGCTGATATATTTATGTTTGATGTGATTGGGGTAAAAAGAAAGTAATTAAAAAAAGTGGAAATGGCAGCTGTTGGACATTACTAAGATCTGAATTGGATATGTAATAAATGGAAAACCTTCCAGTCTAGTTTGATTCTGCGGGGAATCACATCACGTAGATCATGTGGAGCAAGTAAGGAAATAAATTACAAGAAACGCCTGATTGAAGGGCCTAGGTCTAGCAAGCGCCAAGCAGCCTTTTGGTCATTTTATATGATAAGAGGGAGACTGAGTGAGCTGCTGTTTTATATGATACATTAATGGAGAACCACAAAAGCTTCCTATGCTCGGCATTTAACATTTTCATTATCTGTAAATCACCAGGCACTTACATTATGAGGTGTTTGTTGTTTCTTCTGAATAATAAATATTAGGAATTAATTAATAAATATGCAGAAAAACATGTCAGATTAGAACGTTATACTACAGCCAATAATGTAAGCATATCGATACCTAACAAGACAACGTGCCCATCACAACGGTTAGATTAGTGGAATTTTTGTTCCGTTATTAATTTGAAGCTCAAATTGTCTACATCTACAGAGAGAGAACCAAAGTATCTGTTACAATAACAATAATAACAACTCTGCTCCGCATTCAATATAATGTCGTTTTTACTTCAAAACAAAGTTAGAACATAATAACCAGAATGAAGAATTTGAACCTCATATATTGCGTGCTTCCATTTTTCTTTTTTCTCTCTGCATAATATGTTTTCATTTCTTTTTGACAACTGTATTTAAACTGATAAAAATGTGAAAAAGGAACGAGCGAGAGAGATTCCGTAGGAAAGGAGCTTAAAAGCAACGCGTTTTTTTGGAATCAGCCCGTATGGGACCAATCGGAAGGTCAAGATTCTCCAACGAGAACTACGTGTAACAGATCTACCACAACCTAATTTCGTCTCTAATCAGATCTGGTGTTTTCGTCTAAAGAGACAGGGACAATGTCGTACTTTCACCGAAGCAGAGGAAAGAACTCGGACCGACTCAATTCATACCTTCACCCTATCACTATAAATACAACTCCCCTAGCAACTCTCTTCTTACTGTTGTGTCTGTGTACTTTTGGCTTCTATATCGTACTGTCTCTCTCTTCCGGTGCTTAGAGAAGTTAGATTCAGAGATTCCGTTCATCAATGGCGTCTAAGAGCTTCATTACTTTGATGGTTCTTGCTCTATTCGCCGCTTCCGCCTTGGCCCAGGCGCCGGGAGCTGCTCCAACCACCACGCCTACGCCCACGAAGTCTCCGTCTTCGGCTCCGGCTCCGAAGACCGCTGCTCCAGCTCCCGCTCCCACAACTTCTACTCCTCCAGCATCCGTTCCAGTTCCGGCAAATGTGCCCTCCAGCACTCCCACCGGCTCTCCGCCTGCTCCCGAAGCTCCAAGCTCAGGACCTTCGGTGGCTGTTCCTCCTGGAGTAGGAGCAGGTGCAGGCACTCCTGGAGTACCTCCGACCTCGACTCCTCCCAGCGGTGCCGTCGTGGGAAGAGACGTAGCGGTTTTAGCTGTTGTTGGAGCTGCCCTATCATGGTCCTTGTTGCTGTAGGTCTGAGCTCTCTGATGTTTATCAGCAGTTATTTAAATCTAGCAGTAGGCTTTTTATAATTTAAATTTTTTCCACATTTTATTGATGTCTATGGACAGCTATGAGTGAGTTATGCCTCAGATTTCTACCGTTGATGATTTGATTACATTTGTTCATATTATTACACTATTGCTTTTCAATTATACTGTTGATGTTCGTAGTTATGAAATATATTTATGTTTAATGAACTGTGGTTGGATGAATTGGTGTATACATTGAAGAAGAAGAAGAAGAAGAAGAAGAAGCATTAGTTCGTTCGTCTTATTTGTGTTATCTCTCGGACAAAGAATAGGGAGGGACAGAGTAGAGTAGAGACTGTAAGAAAAAGTTGAAACAAGTAAAGTACGCGATTGGGATGTTGACGATAAAGTCGAGTGGGGTACAGCTGGAAGGAGGAGCTCTTTTTGATGTTTTTGTACATTTGTTGTTGGGAAATTTCATATGGTCTCTGTCCGTTAATACTAGTGCTATAATTAAGAAACTGGAAAGCAGAGAAACAAAAAAAGGGCGGTCAGGAGGTGCTGAAGCCCGATGGGGTTGGGGTCGGGGTAGAGTGGACAGCACATGGTCACAGCTGTAAAACAAACTCATTGTGTTTCAGACACCCATGTGCCTTGCTCGACGCTAGGCTCTTCGAGAAGAGATGTGGGCAAAGTTTGTGTCCAAATTAGGTACGAGATTGCTTCGAGCATACTTTTTTGGTAAGTGAGACGTAACCATGAAATCCTCGGTGACTTATTGACGAGAAAAAACAAGACATCATTCAATAAACAAAATGGAACAAAGTTGTTATATTGAGTTACTTGCCTATTAAAATCATTGAGTAGTTAATTAAGTTGTTACTTCTGGCTCAACAAACAGGTTGCATGTGTATGACTTTTGAGTTATTAGTCTGATCAGATATATCTGATAAGTTTACGACAGATAAGATGTTACTTTCAATATAATGAATACCTTTGTCTTATTCCATACTTCCATGAGCAATACAAGTAAACCCAAGTGGGTGAAATGTCATTAGAGCTCAAGAAGAAGAGGTGATTCTTCTAGCGAAAAAAACCAATGAGGAGTAGGTTTAGAAATGTGTCATTAATTTATCAACCAAGTGCAACTTTTCCAAAGTGGAACATTGTGATGGTTCCTACTCCAGATCAAAAGTCCACAAAACCATATTTTTTCGTTGCCCATTTAATAAACTTGTTTTTGCCTATTAGAATTCAAAGCAAAATGATGTATAATTAGAAAATAGTGGGTGGAGGTGGATGAAAATACAAATGGATGCATAACCAGTCTTCTTCACAAGCCAAGTGTTTTTATGGTGAAACATAACCAGTCTTCTTCACAAGCCAAGTGTTTTTAAGGTGAAGTCCATTTACTGACCAGTCTGCACAGAGAGAATACTTGATTGGAAGTCGCAATGAGCACATTCTGGACAAAGCTTTCAATAAATGAAGTCGTAGGATGGTGATGTTGTATCCACCCATACCCATACCTACCTTAGGCTTACGCCTGATGATGCGGGTTGTCTCACTTACCCAAATTCTAACTCCGTACCATCTGATCTCATCAGGGGGATGCGATCGGTGCCCGTCACCAAGTTCCGCTCGTTTCTGTCATATTATATTACATGCCTGCAACCTGAAGTCAAGTGACATTTTTGCTTATATTCTGGTTCTTTTGTATTTTTTAAGAAATGACAACTGTCATGCAAAAATGTCAGAGAAATTTTGTCCCAAAACTACCTAACCCGCTTAGTCTTAAACAAATTACTCAAAACAAAAAAGGGTTTAATTTTTGGTTTTCTATCTTAAACTAAATTAAAATTCACTTTTTAGTATTATTATTTTACATTTTTCCAATATTATAAATTTTAAAAGAGTAATAGTATTCTACAAAATATCATTTTTTAAATTGTTCAATTTTGTCTTTCAATACACTCGCTGATTATTATTGAAATTTCTTTCTTTTTGATAAAAATAAAACAATACAAGCAAAGTTGCCCGTTAACTTTTAGTTCTCATTTACCCAAATCGTCGTCAACATTAACTCTGGGTTCATTACTCTGAAATTCGGTAGCTGTAA
>JANKYE010000009.1:7260601-7278144 GCA_032467995.1 Erythroxylum dillonii | reverse complement strand
TTCACTACAAGTTACAAATCCTAGACTTAGGCATTCATAAATCATAGCTAAACTACAGATTAAGCTACTCCCCTTTGCAAGCCCGATAAACTCCAACTGTCACTACATCTTCAGGAGATAAGAAATGCCTAACCACGCATTGCAACCGGAAGCTTCACAACTCGGAATAAATCCAAGCTACCCATGGCGGAATCGACGGTGAAAATGGAAGAGAAAACCTATGTAAAAATTGTCCCCAGGGAACCTCGAAGGGAATCCTGGGTGGTGAGGTCGTGAGTGTTTCCTTTCCTTTGTTGTTCTCTCTTGGCCTCGTGTATCTCTATTTTCGAATGAATGATCTCCTCCTCTTAACCTAATTTCGGCAAGGTTTTTATAGGATAGATCCGGGTCGGGCTGAAATAGTAAGAGGATTTTCCAAATTAAGTCCGGATACCTGACCGTTCGCTGCGACGAGATAATTAATCGATGTCGCGGTGTACATTTCCTGGATCACTCTTCACGATGTAAAAATTAATCGTCGCCGCGGTGCGTTGTTGCGTGATGATGCACCGCGGCGAGATGATTAGTGTACGCCGCGACATGCCTTCTTCTTGATGCGCCGCGACGTGTGTGAGGGAGCTCACGTCCTGTTGACTTCCTGATCCTTTTGACTCCTTTTTTCCTATAATATGCAATAACAATTTGTAGTATCAATTGTCCTTATAAAAATTATAATGCAATTAATGTCAATTTGTAACAATTTTACTACCAAATTGCATAAAACATAAGCTCACCATAAGGGACTAATTTAAGCACAAAATCACGAATTAAGAGTCAAAAAGCATGTTAAAAACTATAAAAGTGTAGCTAATTTATATGATAAACTTGGGCTCAATTAACTTTTGTATAAATTTGTATTTTGAATTGACTCAAGTGTTTTGTAATTGTGAAAGGGCCCAAATGGCCATATGGAAATTTTGTAAATTGCCTTGTATGATTGAAAAGGGCTTATGTCCTATTTGGTTATTGACTTCCGCATGTGTGTTTGTGTTTTAAAAAAATTAAATTATACCAATTTTTGAGTGATTCCACCCTCGCGGAGTACAGACTCGGATATCACCGTCGATGTCGGGTTCGGGCCTTGCGAGAGTGGGTGCTACAAGAGAACTGGGTAGAAATAAGTCACTGATTATAGACCCAGGATGAGGATAAAAAGTGTAAGGTATGTCGAGCTAACGACGATAAAGAAACACTATATGGAAGGTAACCTATAAGTTTATTTTTGTTTTATTTTAACTTCAATATTATTTTGTTTAGATCAAGTTTTAATTAATTGAATTTTGTTTTGGAGTGTTTTAGGATAGCAAAGTTAAGCATTTTGAGGGAGATTATACATAATGGTAACTTTTGGGGTGATGTGTCATATGCTATAATGCTAACGTGTAAGATTGTTATGTTTGAGGACTAAATTTTAAAGGTGCACATGTTTATAGAGAGTTGTACACTCTCTGGACACACTAATGCAATTTTGCACATTTTGATACACGTTTGTGCATCAAAAAGTGCAAACTCAGGAAAAGATGTAATTCAATAATGTGCATGGTTTGATGCACCACTCTTGCCATGCACCTTAAAAAGGCCCTAAACATTCAAATTTCTCATTTTTCCTTTTATCCACTCTTAAATTACGCTGTCTCTTTTCTCCCATTCCAATTTTTTTCAATTTTTTGCCAATTTAGAAACACCCAAGTGAGTAATTCCTTCAATTTCACTTATTGATACTTGTTTAATTGAACATTTTGTTTATTTTGGTGTATATCGTGTGAAATTGCTTGAATTGAGAATTAGGAATCCATGTGAATTTTACGTGATTGATTGTCTGATGATAGTTTCAAAGTTGATTAATGGCATTATCCAATTGTGTTAATGACTCAATTTGACAAATTGCATGAAATTTGGGTAAAAATTTAGCTTAATTTGCATAAACTTGCGATTTTGGCTCCCTACATGTTTAATTTTGATATTTTTGTGTTTAGTTAATTTAATTAGTTAGTTCTTACACTAATTAACACTGGGCTTATGTTTAATTGCATGAGTTTAGTGTTCAATTGTGTTAATTTTGTGGAATTGGTACTTTAGGAGTTTTATTTTCAATTTTAGGGTTAGAATTGTAATTTAACAATTAAGTTAGTTTAATTGGTTAATTGCATAATTTTCTAACTTTATTTTTGAGATTAACTAGTTTGTCAAGTGATTTCCTAATTAATTTTGTTTAAGTGTTTCTGTCCTTATTCATTTTAATTTATTAATTTTCCTAGTTGTTTAATTTTTTGTGTTTAGTTTCCTTTTGCAATTAATAAGTATTAAGCATGATCAAAATTAAGTGTGAGAAAAAGCGTACTTTAGTGATTTATATGTCAGTTTTCTTACATTTATCTAAAGTTTCAGGCAAATTGACACAATCATAGGGCGAAAAAGAGACTGCGAGAAAGAGGCATCGAGGTGAGTCTTCTACTACAGTCTAGCCCTTAGAGAGGTCGTAGATGCTGCTATTCAACGCTGGGCCTTAGGAAGAACAGTATCAAAGAATGAAGAATAAGAAGTTCGGAGCTAATTGGTACATCGATTGGGAGGCTTTGGAGCAGGTTGACTTAGCCTAACAGGTTACAGAGTTAATAGATATAAGAGCATAGTCCCGATTTTCTGAAATCATGGAACCTTCTTATAGAGAGCTCACTTTAGAGGTCCTCTCCACATTCTACACGGAGAAGGAATGTTACAACAAGGATCCTCACAATACAGTTTAGTTTCGAAAGATGAGAGAGATGCATCGGATGAGTTAAATCAAGTTCTCCATCATTATGGGTATATACGACTGGGAGTACATTGGGACACCAGAGTACTAAGCATTACAGATAGATCTTCCATATCGATTGTCTTTGCGACACTTTTGGAGTAGGATCAACTTTGAAGAAAACAACAATCTGCACAAGTCAAAGGCCTCGACTTTACGCAGTTCGACACTCAAATACATCCATGATATTCTAAGCCATACTCTGAGTGGTTGAGGAGATAGCTAGGGGAGTCGTCGAGAATGCGCATGTGTATTTATTATGGAGCATGAATGAGTAGACGACTATCCCCTTGGGACATGCACTTATCTAGCTTTTATTCGGTCCAGATTTTCTGTCTAATTTTATGGTGTTTTATTGTGTCCAGTGAATCTCAGTCATTCATTTATGCGGATCCTACGTTTATTTATGTGGAGCCCATACGAAACCCGCATAAATAAATAGCTGAGATTCACTGAACATAATAAGACATCATAAAACTGGACAGAAGATCTTGTCCCCTTATATAATGCTAAAGTGAGGACAAGAAGGTCGACACGATATGTGTTGGAACTTACATGACTAGACTAGCACAAAGAATGGGGTTATCTGATCGAATACCGCTGACGTGGGAGATGACGACCATGGTAGCGCTCAACTTGATAGTAATGCAACATATGCATATGGTTTGTCGACTTTAGCAGCCCACAGGAGACATATAAAGACCTATTGGGGAGCCTGATGAGCCAATATCAGAGGGAGAGGATAGAGCAAAGCAACATGCAGTAGAGAAGCCACCACAACTATAGTCACTACAATCTTAGACCGGTGGGATTGCACCTGAGGACCAGAACCTGCTGGCGAAAGCTCAACTAGAGGGACAGTAGGCGGACCTTATGGAATAGATGAGCGAGCTGCAGTTTATAGTTGGATGGATGAGAGAACTGATGCTCTTAATAGCCATCCAACTAGGCACTGATTTCCGGCCCCTATTATTTGGCAAAGGAACATCATTTGCAGCTCCTCCACTTGGCTAGGATCACCACCAAGGGAACCCATCTTCTTCAGATCAGCCAGGATCATAGGATGCTTAATTTGTATATTCTTTCTTTTTCTTTTTCTTTTATGTATATTTTTTAATTTTCTTTTCATTAACTAAATTTTCCTCTTTAACATTATCACTAATGATGTTCTTATTTTTTATTTTCAATTATTTTATTTTTATTTCTTTTGTTCCTTTTATCCTTTTTCTTATATTTTGCAAGGATTTAGTTTAATATTAAATGGATTTAAAATAAAAAAATCACCACCATTAAGAAAGCACTAAAAACCGACCCTCTCACTTGTTCATATATACTTGTATTGTGTTCATCGGGGACAATGTACAACTTAACTGTAGGGAAAGGGTTAATAAATTTTTCATGAATTCTTTAAACTTATCATACTCCTGATTATAATATTTTATGAACTGATATCTTGACTTAATTGAAATTTATCCATTAATAATTTATTTTATTTTTGAATATTGATTTGAATTGGTATGCCAAAGGATGATAGTTAGAATAAAATGACATTTCTAAGTCATATTTTAGCATTCGTTGAGATGATCAAATTAAATGAAATTACATATTATTTACACATATAAAACCATATTTTTCGTGAGCTTTTGAGATCTAAAAGCGAATTTCAAAATTTTAAAGCTCCTTTTATTCTTTCATATGTTTTATCATATATAGTAGAATGATTCTAGAACTTGCTTTTATTACACATATTGAGACCATATTTGTTAAATTAGAAGCATTGACATGATAAAGGCACTTAAATTCGACAACTTATTTTAGCCTATGTCTTTGATATTTACCAAACCTATAATTTTATCCCTTAGGAATAACCAAGTTAAGCCTTAACCTTTTTCATTGTTATTAACTCACAGTATTAACCTTTATCCTATTTTTCTTGAAAACCCTTTTTATTATTTTAAACTTTGAAGGTCATTTACATTATTCACTTGTTGGAGACTTGAGATTCTTAAAGGGTCCAATATTTCTTTAATTGTGGTACTAAATGCTTTAAAAAGGAGCATAAGAAAAAAATTACGAATAATTATGTGGTACCAATAGAGTTGTACAAAAAGGACCTACGTGTTTTGTAAATAAGTCTTGTAATTTTATTTTAGTAAATTTCCTTTAAATTAATCATTTTTTATATTTCAACTATGCCATACCTAAGCCCTATTACAACTTTATAAAAACTTTTTGATTTTTGTTTCTAGTTTATACATTAATGGCTTTGATGATGACTATATAAAAAATTCAAATTGAATTTATTTCCTTATATTATGAACGGTCTAATTCTTAAATGGAAATAAAATTATAGGATAAATGTTTTCCTTCTTGAAGGATCTTTCTTTATGAACTTGCCTAATTTATTGTACAATATCCGAAAGGATTCTGCTATTTATGAAGGACATCTATTAGCTCCAGATTTCTCTTTATTGGTTGATTATTGTAAGATTCTAACATAGATAATATTGAAGATTCAAAGTCAAATTCAGAATGGAAATTAAGCAAGGGCTAGTTGAAGAAAATGTCTATTTAAGCAAGAGTCACTAAAGTTGCGAAAGAGAAAAGCATGGAAGGAAAGAAGAGAGAAAGCCAAATTATTGACATACATCAATACTCTTGAAAGTCATATCATTATCAAATCTATTGTGCCTTGAAAGTGACAATTCTTTTTTAAAGAGATCATTAAAGCTCATATGGAGCAAATTATTCATTGAGAGCTTATATAGGCTAGCTAAATACTACTAGGTTGGAAGGTTGGAGAACCTTGAAAAATATGTACTCGTTGAAAGATTGTAGAACTTTGAAAAATATGTACTCGTTGAAAGGTTGGAGAACTTTGAAAAATATGTACTCGTTGAAAGGTTGGAAAACCTTGAAAAATATGTATTCATGAGTTTGAAGAGGCTCGTCAAATTACTACTTAGGATTTTAGTAAAACACTTAAGTTGGATACTTAGGAACTGGATGTAGGCTTGGGTTATAAGTCGAATCAGTATAAATCAACTGCGTCATTCTCTCTCTTATCTTAAAAAGTTAATTTAGAAAGTTAATTTAAGGATATATTGATTCTAATTGTATGTTAATTTGATTCATAGTATGATTGGATAAAACGAGATTAATGAAAGATGGATTTTGTAAATTTATAGTTTTGATATGGTTTGCTTGCGGAAAAGAAAAAGTTTAAATGTAGGAATGTTTGATAGATGCATATTTGACCATATTTATACCCCATATTTGATATATTTTTCTTGATATTTTATACTTTTATCATATATTGGGTACTTAATTTGTTCAAAGAGTGTTTATAGGTTATAATTGCCTTTATAGACTTAAAGAAGAAGATTTTAGATGAAAACGTGACATAAAATGAAGATTTGAAGCATAGAAGGGATATATAGTCATGTATCTGAATCACAAATTTTGGGTATTCTGGGTTATACACGATTTAGTACACAATCATGTATGAGACTGTGCTTCACCTAGAACCCTAAAATTTACCATAAAAGGATGTGTTCAGAGGAAATTAAGGGGAGCAGACTGTTGGTTAATGATTGAGTTATGTTAATGCAATTAATGTTAATGACTGAATGTATGCATTATAATTTTAATAAAATTTAGATTTGTTTTTATAAGTATCCAATATAATGACACCTTGTAGAATCAAGGGAAAGAAGGTGGCAAGTATCGAAATTGTAGATAGAGGGATTTGCAACTTCAACCAACTCAATTAGTTCTTAGCCAACAACAATATTCGACCTCAACCACCAATGAAATTAGTTAGGAATAACCTCATTCTTACTTAAACAACAATGAATCAACTAATAAAGAGGGATATGCATGTTTGTTAATCTTTAACACCTACAAATAGACTTATGCTTAAATATATATTTACATGTCTAATGCATATTTTCTTATCCTTATTGATTTGTTGTTAGTTTCCAATGTCAATATTAAAAAACTTTAGGGATATAACTATAGCTTATGAATTGCAACGAATGAATGTTGCAATAAATAACAAGTTATCAATACATATTGATACTTCTCAAGGTTGTCTTGTAGACAAGATCCAATCTACAAAATTGTTAAGTGAGTTGGGGATTAGTACAAGAACATAATTACCTTGCCGAAACATGCTAAGGACTTGAAGGAAGACAACTTGCTTGAAAATGCTTTGGATAAAGTTATGGTAAATTTTCAATCTTTTAACTATATGCAATATTGTGTTTCAGTTATTTTAAGATTAACTACTCTTTTACTTATTGTTCACAGATGAAATTGAATTTTGTTGATATCTAGAACCCTGCTGTTTTAAACTGTGCAACTTCATTGTTGAAACAAAGGACCAGAGATTGCCGTTAAAGGTTGCATTAGTTTTATAAATCTTTTCTGTCTGATGTGGAGGCACGGAGACATATTCTTAAACGAATTTCTTAAGAAAATTGGAATAATTTATATGATTATTGGGCTTGTTCCAAAGTTCAATTTTGTTTTCTTTTCCTTGACATTTGCTTTCATTAATCTTATTAATTGATTTATGACTACCTAATCTATTTTTCTTTATTTAGGAAAAACGTGAGAAGGCAAAGGTTAATAGAGGAAAAATGAAAATATCTCATAATCAGGGGGTCCAAATCATTTGTAGTCATCCGAAATGAATATGAAAGGAAAAGGTTAATAGAGAAAAAAATGAAAATATCTCATAATTAGGGGTCCAAATCATTTGTAGTCATCCGAAATGAATATGTAAAATCTTTTTTTACAAGTTATAATTATATCAATAAACAATATATTATTTATTTTACCTTGCATTTTTCTTTCATAAAACAAACTGAGAAGGAACTACATGGACAAGAGTGTTATAGGATCACACTGTACAATGTCACTCATTATAAGGAAGGTAAAGGATGGATGTTAGAAGTGGAAAATAACTATGTAAGTATAAAATTTTGTTTAATTTTTAAGCTTATTTATTTACCTAATACTAACTAATAATATTTGCATTGAATATTGTTTTTGTTTTTTTAATTTTAGAATAAGATGCAAGAGTTGTTACCGAAATCAATGTCTGACGGGAATGAGGTCAATGTAGAAGTCATTTACAATACCGTGCTTGGTACACATTTTGGTTATATCAAAGGTCTTAGATTTGGCCCTAAGCCAAATGTTTCAACCTCGTCAAAATCCACATAAATTCAACATTTTGAAGAGGAAAACAAGACAATTAAGGCTGAATTACAATATACTCAAAAAAAGTTATCCAAGCATGATAAGTACCTCAGAAAAATACTTGGTCCGGATTATAGTAGCAGTGAAGTTGAAAACGGTATTAATTGCAACTCTTATACTTTTTTCTTTTAATTCATTTTTGTATTATAATTTAAATTTAATATTTTTTTTCTCAAGTAAAGATTTGAAGAAGATGCAACGGTTGAGTGATTTGTATTATAATTTGTAAATTAGTCTTTGTATTTATTATTTTTATATAAAAATTGTTGAAGTTGTAATTAAAATCGTGTATACGAAGATATTTAATGATATTTCATTTTTTATATACAATGCTTCAAATTATTAATAATTTTTTTATAAATTTTTAATAATAAATTAACAATAAGAATATTCGAAAACATCATATACAATAATATGGATTAAAAATGTAACAAATAATTTATTCCAAAATGGCATAACATTTCTTTAAAACATAGATAAAAATTTGACTACATTTTACAAGACATAGCTAAAAACATTTGGCTATGTTTCTGAGAACATAATTATGAAATTCAAATTGCATTTATATATAAGTTCTTAAATTGTTTTTAGTCAGTATTCTATTGAGACTAGACATTAATAGAGCGTAAGAAGACTAGCACATAATAGTTGAAATGAACTAATTTAAAAATAGTTCGAAAGAAACAATAAAAAAAGATCAAACTTCTTAATAAGTTATGAATTATAATTTATGCTTTAATATATTTTATGCGCTAATAGTGCTTTTGACTTTTGAAAAATCATACAAATAAAAAAATTTAGTTATTATTTTGGTAAAAGTGAGATTCTATTCTACCCTAATCTTCCAATAATATCAATATTGACCCAATTTACCATTTTTGTTCTAGATTTGAGCTAACAATTAGGTTTTAGAATGTTCACCTTTTATATTGAATTTTCAGCAGAACAGAGTCTTGTACGGAGATAATCGAAGCGGAGGCAAACTGGACCCAATGCTGCTTCCGGAAAGTCCTCATAATGGAAAAATACATTACCCAGCACCAACGTAAACTATAAAGTATCCATACAATAAACCTCAATCATAAATCAACTACTCGTCCTGAGGGAAAGGGTACAAATGATTGAAGAAAATTGAAAAGCAATAAAAAGAGAGCAGCACTGCCTCTGTCCTGGCTAGTGGTGGCCAAACTTACGAGAAAAACATCAAACAGAACGTAACCCATATAGTTAATACAGCCATAGATGGTGAAACAGCCCCTGAAGATGATGGTCTACTTGTTGGAGTGGTGGTATTAGTCGTGGTTCCAGAACCTGGCGAGCTTGAAGGCGATGTCGACGACCCTGCTGCCGCAACTTTTACTGCAAGCTTCATGCCACTGCTACAATGGCCAGGAACACTGCAGATGAAGTAGTGAGTGCCAGCAGTTTTCAGGGTGATGGTGGTAGGACTGCTTTGATTTGAAGTAATTGGATTGCCACTTGTACATGTGTTGTAGTCACTTCCACTCACTTCATCAACAGTGTGGCTTTCTCCATAGTTAAACACTATATCATCACAAACAGAAACTAATGTTAAGCCATGGGATTATTGGAAAAACTCTACTGTTGATCGTGTTTTTCTGGTAAGCAAAAAAGTAAGACTACACTGTTGATCAATGTGAGGACTAACCAAGGCTATCTCCGACTGCGAAGCTTTTGCCACTCGTCCATGTGGTATAATCATTTCCCATTACCCAGCCAGCGGTGTCTCCTACGGTGTAAACTGTGGCCGAACTTTGGACCACCATACACATGACTAGTAGTGCACAAACAACTGTTGCAGAATTTGCCATTTTTCAATGATGAAGAGAAGGAAAAGAAAGAGAAGAGAAAAGAAGATGTTAATGGGATTGTTGTTGGTTTGCTTTTAGATTAGTACTTGTGGGGCTGGGGTTTCTTATATAGATGTGTCAGAGTTAATGGAGTGAGTAAATTTAGGTCCACTTTCTCTGAACTGTGAGATTGCTAGACGATTAGTTCCATGTGTGCATGACTTGAGAGCTGAGGCATACTCCTTACCTAATGCTTGAGAAAGTGGGGACCAATATTTCTATTTACGTGTTTATAAAAGGCTTAAAAAGCCAGTTGGTTTGGCATGGGGGAAGGTCACATAAAAGGCAGACCTATTTCTGCCTAAAGGTAAAATGCAAGTATAGTTTGTCTTAACCATCCTAATGAACTGAAAGAAAAAGAAAACAAATTATTGCACATGCGATCTGCCTTTCCCTGAATAAGTGTATTTATGGTTGAGAGTGATGCGACCTGTGCTGGTCCATATCATGGTAGGCAACTAGATCAAATTACAATGACAGGACACGGTGAGTCATAAAACACACTTAAACGATACTCGATGTCATATTACAATTTACAAGTTACAGATAAAGATGATAGATTAGTCAAAAGGCAGGGTTACATGTACTCAGCTTAAGAAAGTGGGTTCAACAAATGGTGCTCACTGAACCAAGCTGGTCTTACATGCATCTTGATTCCTGATTCTAAAATGAGTTATTTTCATTTATGCTTTCTGCATGAGAACAAACCAATTGATGGATCAAACAAATGGCTAATTTATAGCTTCAGTTCTACCAACGTTCTCTTTGTTTTTAGATGCTTTGAAATTGAAGAGCATCGGCAAGGGGTAGTCTACTACTAGGGATTATGATTATACCAAGCGTATGAAGATCATATGACGCAGAAAATCGACCACTTTGTGTAGAATTCTTTGCATGAATATAAGTGCAGTTGCTTTGATTGTCAAAAAAGAATCCTCTTATCTAACCGAAAGAGACCAATGAGCTTTGCTGTGACCAGAACGTTCAACTTCAGTTCAAAGCAATAAAAATCTGGAAGAGAGCATCAGCTCAAGTGTCCTAATCAAAGGAGATGCAGGTGGCCTTTTCATGATAATTTTCATTTAGAAAAATGCTCTCTCTCTCTCTCTCTCTCGGTGGCCTTTGCATAATAATTTTCATTTAGAAAAATGCTCCCTCTCTCTCTTTTTTGTTTTGATTCTCCAAAGCAGCTTACAGATAAAACAACGAGAAACATGAGTAATGTTATAATTATGATTGGACCTTGTATGAACCTTCCCCACAAGGTTTGACACAATTTGTACAAAGATGGAATGTCGTTGATAAAATCTGTGAACCTAAGAACTGAACAGGAATAACCATCCACTTGGTTACCACTAAATTAAATCATTAGCGTGATTATCATATTTAACCAACTTCACACCACCAAATGCCAATGGCCATGTGGTATTTTGTGTTAATACTTGACAAAATCATTTACAAGCTGGTAAATTAATTTCTTATAATTATATAATCATGTGAGGTGTATCTCTTTTGTATAAGTTAGTAATTTTCTTTCCCCAAAAAACCTACAAACTTAGCTCTTGTATAGATAGTTTTTTGTTGTGTAAAAGTTTATAAATAGTATTTGTTTTATAAAAATAATATACATGGGGACTTTTATTACAAAGAATTCTTAATTTACAATATTTTTTACTTGCTATCATAATCAGGTTCATTCAATCAAATCCTAACAAACAAATCACAAATCAGATCAGGTACTTATAATAATGAAAATATTGATGATCAATCGTAGAATTGTAACAATTATACTGAACATCAATCTTATTAGGGAGAACTTAGACATTCTAAGTCCCGATGCTATAGGTTGATTAAGTATCCAAAGGTGGGATCTTGCCGGAGCACCTAACAATGGAATTACAAATCACATGGCTACATTGTTGTCGTTGTTGTAATAAAATCATCTTATGAAATTCCTAAGTAAGAGTTGAGATTTATTATTAACAGCCCCTTTAAGCTGATGATGAAAAAGAGAGGAGTCGTAGCTTGGATTTAAGGCATTTAAAAAGAGAAAGCCCTAATGCTTTTGTAAGAATATCTGCAACTTGATCCAATCTGGAGATGGACTGAATTTGAAGCTTTTGTTCTCCCACTAATTCACATATAAAATGATAATCTAGCTCCACATGTTTTGCGCTAGCTTGAAAGTTGGGATTATCACTGAACTAAATTGTTTCAATGTTATCACACCAAATAATCGAAGGGGAACACTACAAGAAAAATAGAGTTTAGCGACGGATATTACTAACAAAATTTGTTGGATCCCGTTTCCAGAACCCAACTCTTATCACAATACCAAAATGTGATGTTAGATCTTGTTTCCGGAACCCAAATATTCGGAAGCAAAACGGAACCCGTCATCCATAATGGTGGCATGCCCACAAAAGAAGAACATCGAACAATTAAAGATTTAAAGAGTCACAAGTAAAAAATCCAATCACATTTCATAAATGGATTCCAAAGGAATTGATACAAGCTCATTTCAAAATACCTACAAATACGAAAATATGAAATATGAAATACACATACAATTTGAATGCTTATGCTTACAATGATTCTAAATTACAAAAGTTCCTAAACTAACTTAATTACAAAAGAAAATCTCTAATTATCTTGGAGTTCTAACGCCTTGCAAGGATCGCTAATCTTCTCTTTCTGCACCTGCGGAGGGAAGCGTGGGGTGAGCTACACAGCTCATTGGCTAATAAATTTATAGCCATTTGCAATTGACCAAAGTCAAGCACAAGTATGTATATAAAGGTCTAACAATTCCAGCATTCATACTTTATTCATGACATTCGAACATTCATCAAATTTAGCTCAAAAAATCATGGCATATAACACTCAGATAATTTATGATTGAGAATCCAATTATGCAATGCACAAACATATGACTCGAGAGCTCCGTGGAATAAAACGGATAAACCGAAATTTAAACCGTGAACAAAACGAATCCATTTTCGGATCTCGTGGGCCACAAGTGGGCAGCCTGGATAAGGCTATATGTCGACATGCACGTGACTACGAAACATTACTCTCTTGCCCAAACAAAGCACATAATCAATGCTCAAAATCATTTTTATCAAATGATATGCTTTCATACTTTTCAAGTTTTTCCTTCTTTCCATTCACACAAAATGCCATGACATATCTCAAGACATAACAATGATAAAAAAATCATAATTTAATTTTAGCAACTATCATACTTCTTTCACGGTATAACATAATCAAATTATCATGCATTTTCAATAAGGAAATTTCAAACAATTTAACACATATCCATACATAGGCAAGAATTTGCTCAATCACAAAAAACTATAAACATATCACCCACATATTTATTAGCAAAACTCCAAGCTCAAATTTTCCTTTCCTTTACTCTTAGATTGTCATTTCTTGGTCACTTTCAAACAACCAAGTTCTCATTCAATACAACATTCTCATAAAAATTCATAAAACTTCAAAAAATCACAAAAAAGAAAAAAACATAAATCAATCTCAAACCTAACCTACCCATAGCCCATCCAGGTTAGAAAATCAAAACCTAACTTAAAAAAATCCATAAAAAATCCATCTAGGGTTTTCCCTCTTTCTTCCTATATTGCCAACACAAACCCTAACCTCTATTTAATCCCCTTTTTGAACCTAGCATAAAAAGATGAAAACTTACCTTAGGTTTAGCCCAAATCTTCTTCTTTCTCCTTCTTTCCTTTAGCTTTCATAAAATCTTCTTCTCTTTCTCTTCTCTTCTTCTATTTTCACGTTTTTCCCCCTTTTCTAACTCCTATGATCTGCCTCCTCTTCTTTTAAACAAAACCACACATTACTTGTTCTCCCCTTTTTACCCTTCATTTAAGTGGTCTTTCCAATTTTGCCCCTCCTTTTGTCTTTAAAACTGACATCTTAACTTCTTATTTTGATCAAGTAAATGAAGCAATTTGACAATACTTCCTTCTAGAAAAATGTTCTTTTATGTCTTACGTTTCTAATGACATCAAAAATACTTAATTTGGTTCAGAAATGAAGAAGTTATGGCCAAAACACTTTCAGACCAATACTAAACCACGACTGAACATTACACCTAACTTCACTCCAAAAATTGAACATCTTAGGGACTGAATTGAAATTTGATTCCTTCAGATAATTTGTAGCTCCAAGTCTCTAGTTTAATTAGGGACAAGAATCGATTCATTTGGAGCTCTACAGATCAAGATATTACTAAAATAAATACTGAAGCATGTTTAGTAAAAATATCCAACTTATACTCTTTTAACCAATCCTCTCACTTTGATTCCATCAAAATTTTTCAGATAAATTTAGAATGCTACAAATTTTTGTAGAGAGGTAAAACAATGTCTTAGAAATCCAATGCTTCAAGAATCAGGTCAATCGGAGGTCGGATGAAAAAGTTATGGCTAAAAGAGTGGAACATGTCCAGTGAGGGAAAATTCTGCGGGTCGTGATCGTGCACATGCATGACCGCAACATCGCGGTTGGTCTTGCGGAGTCGCGATCGTGCACATGCACAACCGCGACACTCAAGTGGACCCGCAACTCCTTCCTCTTCTTTACCAACATCACAACTTCAAACGTCTATAACTTTTGACTCAGAACTCCAAAATTTGCAAACTTAATATCAATGGAAAGATAAAAAGAAGCTCTACAGCTTCCATGAAGGACTTAAAATCAATTTCGGTCTTTAAAGGAGTCAAAAACTACCTCAAAGTGACTGTCCAATCAATGACAACCTAACAGTGATAGAACTTCTAAAATTCATATATTTTAACTCCCACATCCAAAAATGGCATATTATAAATCGTTGGAAAGATAAAAAGACAATCTACAACTCTCATGAAGACCCTAAGAACAATTTCTAACTTTATGAGGATCAAAAAACCAATCAAAACTTCTGTCCCGAAATTTACATCCTAAATATCATCAAGACTTCAAATAATCATAACTTCTAGCCCCGATATAGAAAAATGTTATACTTTATAGCGTTAGAAAGCTGGAGATATAAGCTACAACTTTCATTAAGACCACTTTGGTTAATTCCACCTAGAACGATACAATTTTGCCATTAAAGTTTCTGAACACCATTCCTACACCTAGGAAAGTTTAACAATACAACAACTTCTCATATTCACCCACTACCAAGTCGTCCCATACAATTTTCCAATCTTCAAAATGCCATACCAAATCCAATAACCAATAGCAATCATAACAAAGATGGATATGTGCATGCGCATTCCTCCTTCACAAAAGTCATACACAACCTATAAATAACACAAGCATACACAAAAGGAAAAAAAATCCTTAAATTCTCATTCTCATTTCTAATCAAAAAGAATGTTCATACATAAATTTAATTACATAACAACATGTCCACCACTAATTTAACGCAAGATACAAAATACATGAGATGTTCAATCACTATTATGCCTCCCAACTTCCATTTAAAGTCAATATCATCCATAAACAAATTATAGTCCATGATTGATCGTGAACATTAATAACAGAACACACACACATATACCCACTCATCATCAACTTACTACATTCACTAACTAAATCTTATATATCATTTCAAATTCAAGAATTCTCCTTTTTCTTTACTCATAACTAATCACTAACAATTTCTCCTTTAATAGTTCCAACTTCCAATAAAAGTTCGAGGTTCAACAAAATATATGTCTTTCTTTAGGATAAATTGATCAAAAACAAGTAATTCAATCAACCCTTATTGCTTAACAACCTTAGATACGATTTAACACTTAATTAAACTATAGCATTAGGAAAAGAAAGATCATCAAAGCAAGACAACACACCCTCCACAATTACATTAAATCTAGTTGAATACTTTCCTTAAGATAAATGATTTCTGACACAACAAATTAAAACTCCTAGTTGGTACACATGATTTAATTTAGAAAATGATTATTTTAATAATAAGATAGTTGCACAAATTAGACATTAATAAAAATAATCATCAAATTTTTGCAACAAAAAGCAATCCAATGCATAATTAAATGAAATACTTCACTATAAGACCCAATTGCCTCTCAATATTACAATGGCCATTACTACCACTAGCATCTAAATTAGTTCAACTCTAATATTAACTAAAGAAAGGAGGAAAAAGAAATTTTTAGAAGTTGGAAAATGTAGTTAAAAAATGGATGTCTTTCTCCTTCACATCTTAGCTCTATTTATAGCCTTCAAAACCAATGTAAAAATCTTGTGGTTGTGATCCTTTGGATCCCCCATAATATAACTTCATTGATTTTCACCCAAATTTGGCTAAGATAAGGCTTTAAGCCAATTTTAACAAGTTTTTATCTTACAGGTTCAAAGTTTGGAATTCAAAATTTTCACTAAGGGTGTTGATGCCTAAGGCCACGTCAGATTTTTCTAGATTTCACTTTAATTCTTATAATCTGGTCCCAATAAGCAAAATAAAACATTTTATTAACCCAAATCTCCTTGATTATTGGTGATATTACTCATTTATTTCAAGCTTTTCAAATTTAGAAAAAGGTTCAATCAATTTCCTTAAAATATTTAATTTGAACACATTAAGATAAACTTATAAAGGATTTTGAATGCTAAAAATTAAGAAAAATTATGACACATCAAGTACAATTACAGTCCCTAATCAACATCCAAGGAGAAGATATTTTTATTTTAAGCCTCATCAGATCATTCCATAGTGAATGTCTTAGTATTCACAATTGGTTGCATACACCATAGTTATGTAAATGGGGGAGTTAGATTGCTTCAAAACCAATTCAAAATGAATGTACTGATAAGAAAAGCACTAACTTGCCAAATGAAACACAGAAGGGTCAACTGCAACTATAACTCGGCCATTGGGATGATCAGCATGGATGCTAAGAGTAACCCAACTCTTTTGCAAGAACCCAAACCTTTTTTATAACTATCCTATTCTATTTTAGACTCAATAAGACTAACAAACTTGGATTTTTGATATCTAGGAATTCTTTGAGAGCTAGATGTTTATTAGGGAAGTTTAAGCCCCTAATATCACTGCAAGAAAACAAGCCCTTTTGCGACATTTTAAAAACGTCACAAAAGGTCCTAAAAACGTCGCAAAAGAGCATTTGCGACGTTTTAAAAAACGTCACAATAGACGTCGTAGAATGTGGTGTAGGTAAAAGTTTTTCGCGACGTTTTATGAAAAACGTCGCAAAAAATACCAACATTCCACGACGTTTTAAAAAACGTCACTAAAAGTTTAGACAATCCTCGACGTTTTTAAAAAACGTCACAGAATGTATTCCACGACGTTTGTTAGAAACATCACAGAATGTATTCCGCAACCTTTTTAAAAACGTCGCGGAATGTCTTCCGTGACATTTTCTATTATTTGTATTAGTTTTATCCTTTTTGAAAATCATATTAATTTAATTTTTTTAATTTTAATAATTATTTTTTAAAATACATTTTGTAAACTTACTTGTTTAATAACTATTCAATATTATTTATGAATTTTATTTATTTAATAATTCTTC
>JANKYE010000009.1:7179682-7193170 GCA_032467995.1 Erythroxylum dillonii | reverse complement strand
TTAAAATCGTTTACAAACTTAAATAACAGTAGTTCTTTTAAAACAACATAGTTGTTAATAGAAAGAAGTTTTCAAAATGAGGTTAACGAAAAAGTTTACCACAATTCAACCCCCCTTCTTGTGCATCTATATATCATTATTGTTTATTGTATTAACATGTGATTCACTTCAAGGACTGCATACTACTGGCTTTTTTAGACTCTGCATATCAGGAGTTTTTACTAATTCTGTAGTTGATGTTATTACTTGTAACAATTTAAATTTTGTATTTGTATTTGAATAAAATTAAAATATTAATAATTAAATGTAAAATTTTATTTATATTTTTTTAAAGAGAAACTATTTTATACATTTTTATTTATCAACATATAACCTCCTAAATGAAATTTAAGAAAAAAGCACATTTGTTTTTGCAAAATGGAATACATCATTGAAAAGTCTGCAGAGAGAAAGAAAGATGGATTACGGAAGTGGTAACTTCATCAATAAGCTTACAGATAATTACGTGTTCAAATACTTTTTAACTTGACATGTCAAGTTGAAAACAACAGGATCAGGCTTTTGCTTCTTTGGCTATCCCACTGGCTTTGTCAATATCTGATTCTACTGCAGAAACCACCTCCTTTTCCATTTCTTCCACCTGCATTTTTAGGTCAAATTAGAAAACCCCATCAACGGATAATCTCGTCATGATTAGCAACAATCAAGATTTGATTACCACTAGGCTAAATAAGCAAAAACATATTATCCCTTTTATGCCAATAAGTTGGAACAGAAGTTTACAGAAAACCTCGTTGGTGATAAAGCGTTTGTTTAACGGCAAGCGGAGTTATCGCTTGGAATTCAATCTAATCTTCGACCATCGCAGCAAATTTTGTTGTAACAGAAGAGATTAGATTAAAGTACCTTTTCAAGAACATCGTCTGCTAGTTTAGCATCCTTTACTGTTTCTTTGGCTACACCTTCAACAAAGACAACCGCTTCCTTAAATGCACCTTCTGCCGGCAGTTTATCGGCAATCTCCTCTGTTACCTTTTCCACTTCCTCCGCCACTTCCTCTACCACTTCTGTAACTTGCTCTGCTGTCTGTAAAGCTGAATCAAATTTCTCTACAAACCAAAGCATAAACTATATGAGGCCAACGATGAACTAAACGGTCATTGACGAATAAAAACTCCGAAAAGTCTCAATTCTAATTGAGATTCAACTAGTTAGCTCCCATAAACTATACCTTTGATATTCAGTAATGGTCCCCATTTGCTTTTTGTGAAGGGTAGGATTACTGTTACTATTATCCCCAAAATCCAAAAATTCCTGTGATCAGGAAATCGGCGTGTACAAATTTTTGTTAGGTACCTTGAAAATAAGAAATAGAATATATAGATATTGCTGGTCTGATCCATAGAGACATCAGCGAACTGTGCCTTACCAGGAATCAGGAGATGGATCTGAAGTTATAGTAGAACCTGATTCAATAACACCGTAGACACTCATGTCCCTGCATCTCGTTAATTTACATTTGAGATATCGTTAATAGATTTTAACAGTTCACGCAGATGAAGGTAAAAGGTAGAATCTTTTCTTACCTTTTCTCGTTAGAATGTCGCGGCTCCAGATTAGAGGTGTATGTCTGAAGCATCTGATTCCCAGCAAGTTGGAATTTGCGAATGTGAAGACTGGTTGCCAAAGGAAACCAGTTAGGACTAGCAGCTTCATATCTCTGGCAGATCCTGACGCAACGATTAGTGACGTGGTTGGGAACAGGTGATACTGTTTTCGACATAGTTGTTACTTCTATCATCTGTTTGAGGATAGTGTTCTCGTTGAAGCTATCACAGCTGCAGAATCCCTCGATGATTCGATCGATAAGACTTGAGCTTGTCTCCTAAAAGTGTTGACGTGCTTTGATTTGAAGGAAGAGCTTTAGGCAACGTGACAGAGTCGGTCGAACCAGGTATCTCGATCGTGTTGGATCAGAAATCTAACAGCCTCCGGTGACACTAAAAAATAAATGAAAATTTTGGTTTGGAAACAAAAGTGACCAGCAGTTCACATTCAGGTTTGAGAAATTCAAACATGTGCTCTGAAAGAACATCATTATAAATAAGGCATTTTCATCTCCACGTAAGATGCAATAGTGGACTAAGGAAATCATTTCAATGCGACTTTTACACAAGGCCAATAACCAATGCCGTAAGCTATCTTCCTCTTCTACGGGTTGATCCTACGGATCCATTTCTTTTCCAAACACATGCCAAGTATACTATTCAAACTCATATCAACCATGCCAGTTGTGTTTTTCAATTTGGAAAACGACCAAGAAAAGGACCACGATATGGTTGGGCATGCATTTAGTACTAGGTTTTTTTTTTTTTTTTGTAAAGGTGGGACAGTATATATCATCGCTATTGGTAAGTAAAGCCAACTAAATTCTTCACGACTTGGTATTGCACGTGGGAATATCTACCCAGACAAAGTAGATATTGTAAGCCAATTTAACATATATTTAACAATAATATATATTACAATCAAAAATAAATTTAATATTGTATATTAAGTCGATGTCCCTCTTATGGTGATATTCTTACCTGAAAAGTTTTGAAAGTTCTGCATATTTTGAATTCTTTTAAGCTTTCGATCCCCAATAGATGGAGTTTAGGGACTCAAAACTCTTTAGATGCAAAAATATATCAATAAGCTCTCATAAAGTATATTGGCTGTTACCACAAAAACAAAAACAAAATATTATCTACTAATTACTGAACATTAGACCATTTATGAGTTTTAAAACTACTCAAAATATGAAAATATCTGATTTTTTCAACTAAAATCTAGTCCGAATTTTTCTGTAGCCCCCCTAAAACCCTTCATTGATGTTAAAGCTAGGTTGGCGAAGTCCAATGAATAAAGATTCATGAATTTAAGTACTCCATGAACGAGTGATTCATAAAGTGACTCAAATGGCTTCACATAAGATATGAGTTTAGGAGGAGTTAGTATGATATTGATGAATCTACTTGTGAGAGGGAGATGTTCAAAATTCACAAGTAGAGTAATCCCACGTCAGAAAGAAACATAAGGATGGAGTGAGTTATAAAAAAAATAAGACTCATAACACATTTCCTTAAGATTTTGGGTTGAGATATAATGCCTTCATTGTATATGGGCTCACTTTGATTTGGTGCAAAATTTCCCCAACCCCCTTAAAATCCGTAATATCTTATATTTTCTCACTTGGTCCATACTTTTATGAATCATGCCGATAGGTTCTTTAGTAGCTGAGTATTATCTTCCATGCATTACAATATATTACATTTTGTATCAACTTGAATATGGTGAACCTTATGTTTATTCTAGGTCCAAAATAATCAATTTTCTCAAAATTTAATAATGTGCACTATAATATGAGAAAATATTATAAAATTTTTACGAAAACAACACTGTCTATAGAATGAAAACTATATATTGGAATCCAATCTGATCATTCTAGCAACATGATCCTTGAATTTCATTAGTGATATGCCTTTTATCAAAGGATCAGCTATCATCAATTCAATGCTAATGTGTCTAATGACCGCTTTATTTTCCTTAACATATTGCCTTATTGGTGGCATGCTTGTTGTTTTTTACCGAAAAATATAGCAACTGAATTGTCGTAATGTATTCTCAATGGCTTAGAATGGCATCCACGAGTCTAAGCCTACATAGATATAACTCTTTAGCCATACACCATGTAATGTAACCTTAAAACAAGAAACAAACTCAACCTCTATGCTAGAGGAAGCAATCAAAGACTTCTTGGCAAACCTCCAAGATATGGCTCCATAGGCAAATATGAAGATATAAACTGAAGTTGGTTTCCATGAATCAATAAACCTAGCAAAATCTGAATTTGATTACCCTATTCCCTCCAGATTTTCTGCTCATCTATACATAAGGATGTAATCTTTGGTCCTTTAAAGGTACCTCAACACTTTCTTTACAGCCTCCACTGATCTAATGCTCAATCACTCTGATATCTACTAAACACTCCAACAACAAATACAATGTTAAGTGCCTTTCACAATGGGAACTACACTTGGTGAACAATCTTTTAGTTGAAAAAATCTGCGACCATACAGAATCGTTCCTAGTACATGCACATTAAGTATTCCAAGGTCATCTCCCATAAGGACTAAATCATTCACTGCCAAATTAATTCTAATTACTTGAATGAAGTCGACAATAAACTTAAAAGATGATTGGAGTTTAGTAGACAGTAAATTGTAAATGCTGAAAAATAGCAAACGCGGATAAATTTACCAACTCAAAAGATTGATTAATACATTAAGAAATTGATTGAATGTTAGGTTATTATAACAATTGCACAACTTTACTGATACCCTCTCTCAAGGCATACAAGAGCATTTAACTAGTTGATTACCATCTCTCAATGTGCAAACTAACTAGTAAAATCCATGAAGAACACGCAACCATAGGTTATCACTCTAGCTTAGGATATCTCTATCTCTAAGCCTAATGTGTTTATCTTCCTAGTACATAAACCATACTTCAACTCTCAGTACATCATATGATTCCTAAGATTGCTTCTATGGAGATCAAACATAGAATCAATAGTGAAATGTAGGAGAGATAAACATAACCCAAGAAATCTCATTCAACACCAATCAATCCATAAAATATAAATCAATCCTTCAAATAGGCTACATCCCTCACCCTAAATGAGGTTTAGTTCCAGAAGATAATAAAAAAAAGCTATAAACACAAAGAAACTCAACATTCAAGAAAGAGTGGAGAGAGAAAGTAGAAAGAACACAAGACAAGGTTGCCTCCAATCCTTGATGCAATCCTTAAAAATCCCTATCTTCCTTTTATTTTGTGCCTCCTTAAGTGGTAATCCTGTTTTCTGTGTCCAGGCCCCTTATTTAGGTCTTCAAAATGAGTATATATAGTGTCTTGGATCCAAAGAAACCTAGTTTTTCTAAACAAGGGAGAGCAAATCGTGTTTGGGCCGCCAATGTCCATTAAACGAATATGACGTCTGTTAAACGGACCTTCTCAAGTTTGGAAGGGCATTTTGCTAGGCGATGTCCGTTAAACGGACATGTACTAATCCATAAATTTCACACCTTTAACCCTTCAATTGACAAAATCTCTTCTCGGAGTCTTCTCGGAAGTTGTAGAACTCGGAGTCCGCTTTGAAAGTGTCCTTGAGTGACCTTAATCTGACATCTATAATAAAAGTTATGCCTTTCGACCCCAAATCTATTTATTTGTACCTATCAAGCAACAAAGTTGAAATGTGTGAGAATTAGCCAAATAGAGCTTCAAATTCATATAGAGATAAGTAAAATTAATTCCAATTTTACCCAAAATCACATAAGAATAATTTGACTTATCAAATTCCCACACACTTAAACTGTTGCTTATCCCCAAGCAAAATCAAAGTAAACAAATTACTAAATCCTTAACCAAGTTATTGATTCCACTTTCGTAGGTGTACAATGACATTTAGCCTATGTTACAAGCCTTGAAACCACTATGTGTCTATAATGGAGGAGTTATAGTCTCCTAAGGGTTTACTTAAAATGAATGGTACCCACAAACATTTCCTTTCCATCATTTCACACCTAATCATCACCATAGTTCATCCCAATAAGTTGAAAGCATTATAGGTAAGAATTGAAACATAGAAATAAGATCACATAATACTTCATAATTTAGATCACAACTAAGCAACAGTAAGACATCATAATGTTTTAATCAATCAAAATAACATGCCATGAATAAAATCTCTCATAAAGCGTTCACTTTCACACAAAAGTGTTTAAGGGTTACTCTCAATCATCTTCTCATGCATGTTCCTTACCATAAGCTTGCATTTTATGCACTTCTCCATTACTCTCATTTATGGCATATCTATGAATCAAAAACGTCTTTATTCCTTAGGTTGTAATGGGGCCATGGGGTAAAGTAGGTTATGAAAGAAAGGATAGGAATTCAAATATTCAACAATTAGTATAGCAAAATTCACAAATCTTACAAATATGATGATGAACCTCTACCAACTCTATTGTCACCATTTCCTTCATTCCTTCACCTTGAAATCTGAAGTACACATGCTTTATTTATTATTATTTCAATTTCTTTTTTCTCTTTTTTTCCCTTGTTTTGTTTTGATTCGTTTTTTTGACATCATGTTTCTTCAATTACCATATAAAAACGCCCCCACACTTCTTCCTTTGTATACCTATCAATAAAAATATTAAATGTGCAACCTTAATAGCTCTACTAACCATGGAACAAGGGTGAACTTGTTTTTCTTGGTTCAAGGTTCTTTGGAATAAGTTTACAAAGAAAAAGACTCAAATACAATCACTAGGCACAAAGGGTTCACTAAGGGATTGATGTATAGAAAGAGTTAGCTATTTGGCTCAAGCACAATCCTAGTGCCTTTTATCACTTTCATGAACATACCATAACATGATTATGTAACCTCGAAGAGATGCAATGCAAGTTCTAGAAGCAAACATACATAGAAGAGAAAATTAAATAACTCATAAGAAAAGTATAATTGAGTGCAATCCTTTAGGCTCAAATTAGCTCACTTGGTGATGTTTACTCATTCAATAGCATGCTCATTCACTCAATTTAACATTATATCATCCTATTGTGCTTAGGTTAGTAATCCAATTAATCATATTATGCATCTTATTCAAGGCCAATCTCATCCATAATGTAATTAACTCATTAGATTGAATTATAATGACAATTGAACATGAAAGATGTCAAATAGAATTTTTTTTGAATTGATGCAAGAATGATTTAATGCAAGACATGGTATGCACTACCATCTAATTTATCCTCCCCCACACTTAAAATTCACATTGTCCTCAATGTTAGGAAAGATAAAGGAAAAACAATGTAATGAACGGAAAGTATAGGAAGGGTAAAGAAACCCCCTGAAAGAGTGGATTGCCCAATTCCGTACCCTAAAAGTTCATATCTCCCATCAAATACATAAAATATGGAAATAAAGCAAAATAAAACTGAAGTTAGTGCTACAATTTACCAACAGAAAATCAAGGCTAGGTCTATATTAAATGTAAGATGCATGCAAGTGTGGACACAAATGAAATCTTAAGGCCCTATGCTTCATTGCCCTGGTGGTGGTTGTTGGCGTTGCTCCGTAAAATCCTTCAACATCCTTCCTTTCTTGCTTGCGAAGCTACGAGAATGGCCATTTCTACTTAAAGACCTCTTATGTCTACTTGCATCTGAGCTAGAGTCGGAGTATCGCTTAAAGCTGGAGGGGCTCTTGGTTGTTGTGCAGTAGAAGCAGCTGGGTTGCTCCTAGCCCGATGTGGATTGATCCACCCATAAAGGGCATTGTCCTCAAATTCAAATTCTTGCATCTTATTCGCATTAATGACATCCTCCTCAGTGGTAAGGGCCACTACTTCATCCTTTTTATGACCCTAAGATGATGAAACAATTGGCTTAATAAGACTGGAAATACGAATGCCTTGGTCTCGGTCTTGTGGTGGACCACTTGCCACATTGACGTCATCATCATCTTGATAGCCGAAATGCCTTGGAATTGATGTAACATCCCGTTTCCCTACAAAAGGGTTAGAACCCTAGAAATTTGGTACATGTGAGATCAATCAGAGAAATTAGGAAAACACATCTCATGCTCATGCATTACATAAGGTGCACATGTACATGAATAGTGATTCCTTGCACATAACAATAATTGTACATGCATTCATTGACATTCCGGATATAATTATTAATAAATGTGATTGTTATTGAGAATTGTGAATTGTTTATTTTGAAAATTGAATTGGAGAGTATAAGTATTGTTTTAGAATTTTTGGAGAATTTTGGAGCAATTTTCTGACAAATTTGGGGCAATTTCTGGACTAGGAAAAATGCTAAGTGGCAAGACAATTGTTAACTGGCAGTAGAATTACTGTCCAATGGCAATGAAATTTTGCTAAATGACCTTAGGATTTCTTAACAAGTGTCATTGAAAAATTGGGAGACAATTGGAGTAAAAATTGGAGACAAATAGACTAGTTTTTAAAATGAGTCCACATGGGACCATAAGAAGGTGACAAGTGGCAGTGACAAGTGTCACTACCACTCACCACACACCCCATTCACGACATTCACTTGAAAGACCCATTAAATTGTTTTGTCTTCAATTTATCTCTTTCTTTCTCCTTATTTTCGTGGCTCCCTCTTCTTCCCTTCTTCTCCTTCACGATTTTTGACTCACCCACATTGAACCTTGCTCCATCTTTCAATTTCTACTTCCATCTTATTGTTTCTTCAATTTGCCACAAGAAAAACCTACCTTTACCTCCTTTAGAAGATGAAGAACGTGGGTTGCTTGGGAGCTAGGGTTGAGTGAGAGTTTGAAGAGTTTGGAGCTAAACCAAGTAAGTGTTGCTTTTAATGTTATGGGTATTATTAAACTAAGCTAGAATGATGGGTAAATTGAGTTTCGATGACTTGATTATGTGAATTATATGTATGGGTCATGATTGATGGAAAGCCTAGGTAAAGTTCTTGTTTTTTTTTTTATGTATGATGATTAATTATATATATAATGTGTTATAGAGATACTTTGGAAGTTAGATTTTGTATATAATGATGTGAAGATGAGTAGGTATATATGCTCTGTTTTTGGTTAATGATCATCATTAGATCATAACTTGTTTGTGATTGATGTATTGAGTTTATTGGGATAGAGAGTGATGAGGAAGTGAAAAGGAAGAGATAATTTAGGTATAGGATGAGTAGTGATGAATTGTTAGAAGTTGGAAAAATCTGGAAATTGGTAGCAGGAAAAGCTTCTACTGATATACTTTTGTGTTAGCCATAACTTGGTCTATAGTTATCCAATTGAGTTAATTCTTGATTTGCATTAAACTAGATACATATGGCTATCATTCTTATGAAGACACTAATTATAAATTGTGTTTTTAAGAGTCTCAAATTTTGATGTGAAAATGAGAACTAAATGTGGCAAACACTTGGATTAATGTATATGTTTATGTTGTGAATTGGGTGATTATGAGCACATAGGAAAGATGAATTGAGGTAAGGATGATTTTAAGCTAAGCTTGAAGTATACGTGAGGTAGTCATCAACTTGAGATGTTGGATTTTGAATATGAAGTGCATGATATTTTGGAATAAGATAGGTTTTGGAAGAAGAATAGGAATGTTTGAATGATAAGATGTAGTTGAGTATGATGAATGAAATGAGTTGGAATTTGAGATTTTAATGAAGTCTAATTGGTGTTTGAGTTGATATAAAGTGATTTTGTGCTAAAGGAGGTGAATTTGAGAAGATTATAGGTATATAAGAGGTTAGAATGAGTGTAGGAACCTTGGAAGAGGCTTTGGAGGGAGTTTTTAGGGACATATGTCTGTTAAACGGACCTTCTCGGGTGTAAAAACATTCCCAGGTTATGTATGTCTGTTAAATGGAAACGGACATGGAAGTCCGTTTAACGGACTTTCTCGAATGAATTGGTGCAGTTTGGCCCGACAATGTCCGCTGGACATTTAACAGACATTGTCCGTTAAGCGGACATGCATGTCTGTTAAACGGACATTCACGTGACAACTTTGGACAATCGTGCTTTCCGACCATCTTAGAGGCCGAATCTCGCTTTGTGGTCTTCATCAACGTTGTAGATCTCGAAGTCCTCTTTCCAATGGTACAAAAATGAAAGCAATCTAAAATTTTTAGCAAGAGTTATGGTAATCGCGCCAAAATAGGTTCAATTTGATTGAGGTCTTAAACTTGGTTGCTTCTTTTGACCATAACTCCTTCTCTAGACCTCCAAATGACTTGGTTCTTAAAGAAATAAGTTCCTAACACATTTTCCTACATCTCCATAAAAATTTGTATTTATTGGTGTTGATTTGAACAAGATTGATCAAAGGAAAGTGTGGGAATCTGTTGGAACAATGAAAATGGGATTATTCTTACTGAACCTACTTTAGTGTTTTGATTATATTTTGATTTATAGGAGTTCAAATGAGATGATTTTTTCAGAGTAAACTAGAGAAATAGGGCTACAATTCATATGAAAGAGTAGAATTATGATTCAGTCTTGAAGATATTCAATTTCTGAATGGAAATGGTTCATAGTGAACTGTTTTTGGGTAAGAGCAGTCTAAAAGTGATTGAGGCATATTTTCCAAAGTGTTGAACCGAATTGAGTGGTTTTGGTGTCAATGGAAACATAAGTCATAGAGGAACACTTTTCTAGAAGAGAGTATGATCAAATTACATCAATTTTACTTTCTAATTGGTTGTGAAAGGTAGACCCAAAAATGGGATTTGGAAAATTTCTGAAGTGAGTCAATGAGAAAGAAATGGAGATTTTAAGGGGTTTAGTGAGGCATAAACCTAAGTAGAAATTATACTTCAATGAGTTTTGACATGAGAATGTTTTTGCGATGGAATTATTGGAAAATATCCGGGATTGTCATGAACATGCATTATACATATTTCAGTTCCGTCATATGCATTATCAAACACTTATGATTGTACAAATTGTGATATATGTGTATCTTGCATAAATGGGTTATGTAGGCTAAGTGTCCACATTCAGGCGTTCCCAGAAATTGGAAGCAAATGCTAATCTAGAGCGTATTGTGAGTAGACCGAGATGGTCTCATTTTATTATTTGTTTTATTTGGATTTTTGGTATTGATTGACTATTGACTAACTTTATGAATGTGATTGATTATGTTGGGTTCCGGACAGAAGGTCCAATGATGTGACATTTGATTGGGATATCAAAGTGCTTATTGAATGTGAATTGGATGAACTAAGTGTATATAATGTGATTGTTAAATTTGTTCTGAATGTATATTTGCATATGAATGAAAGTCTGATTTCTCAACGTTAATGTTGAATGCCGAACTAAGGTCCGATGATATGGAAAAGTGATTGAATGAGTTATGCAAATGTGAGTGATGCATTTTATTGCATGAATGCATGAAATTATAATGGTTGTTGTGACCGGAATAGCCACCGATCAGAGTTTAAAGCTCAACGAGTGAAAATGAACTTCGAGCTCAGATAGTGATTCAAAGCCTCAGGCTCAATGTTTAATGAGCCCTATATGGGACAGTTATTAATGAGCCCTACATGGGATAGTTTAGGTACTCGGTCACAACAAAATAACAAATGAAAAGTGGGTCTCATGTACATTGCATATGCATAAAATGAGTGATTAAATTGAATTAAATGTGACATGTAAAATGTGTAATGATGTGAATTATGTGTTATCTGATTAGGTGAGTCATCGATTATGGTCACTCACTGAGTTCGCAAAAACTCACCCAAAAATTTGCAATTATTTTTTAGGCTTTGAAGAATATCCCTTAGGCAAACGGGAGTATCCCTACTGCATGTGAGTGAAGGAAGTGGTCGGGATCAGTTTGCGTCTGCATTATGTATTTTGTTATTGTATACAAATTTTTATTTTACAACTTTTGTATCAATGATGGATTCCAAAAGTTTTGCACCATGTGTATACAAATTGATCTTTTGTGTAATGTAAAGTCTTTATAACTGAGATGTTTTATCTCTGTAATGGGCCCGAAATGGCTATTGAAATCATGTTGAGTGTATTGTTATGATTGCAAATAGTTATGAATGAAAGTGGGTCCAAATTGATTACTGATTTCCGCATACTAAGTTGTGATTGTGGTTTCAAAAACAACAAAAAAAGTGTACTGAGTTTCGACTAATTAAGCACAGTATTATGCCACTCTCGCGAGGCACGGATTCAGATATCACCCACAATGTCAGGTTCGGGTCTTACGGGAGTGAGGTGTTACAATTGATCTTTATAGAAGAACATCATATTCAAAATGAATAAGTCTTCATTTCGAAGGTATCTGGAGTTGCTGGCCTTTGGCATGACATTATGTGCCAACATGACGTTATATCTAGATACTTGCGGTGCATTATGTATCGCTAATTTGTTGGATGTCATGTAGCTCGAATCTCGAACCGATCTATAACATCATGCTTATCCCACGTGCTATCACAAGAACATTTGGACCTCTTAGCAAACAATGGGATATTGCCCCCCATTGCTAGCTCTAAATGGCTACAAATTAGATCCTCAGTGATCACCACCTCTTCCCCATTTACTCTTGAGGTGAGCACTGGTGGTTGTTTCCCAGCTACTGTACTAAGATTGGCGTAAAATTGTTTGACAACATCCGGGTAATAGACACCCTTAAGGGTCAACAATTTGCCCCAATGGAACTTGTCCAAGTTTGCCCGTACATGGCCCTTCTCATCAATAAGCTCCACCGTGAATACCTTAATCATAAACTTATTGTTCTTCTTCTTATTATGCTACTCTTCACATTGTTCACTGATAAACAATGGCTGTTCAGGGATAGGTTCATCTTGAACCATGTTTTTCCCTCTCATAGACCGAGACGATTGCCCGATGTTCTTTCTCGCGGATTGCTTAAATCTTGACATTGTAGCTTCACAATCAAATTCTTCAATTTCAAACTCAACCAACCACAATTAGTAAGTTAATTCAATCACAACCTAAACGCTTCAATCCAAACCAACCGTCAATGTCAATCTACACAATTACAAGTCTTTATGAATTCACCCCCAACACTTCAATTCCAATCAACCCTAAAATTTACTTCACTCTTAATCTCCTTCAAATTGAATAATACAATCAGCACTTCAATTCAATTCTCAATCCACCATTCAATTCAATTCACCCCAAGAATGGCAAGAACACATGACAACAATTTAGCCAAATCAAAATCTAAACTGCAATTCAATATCTTACAACACAAAATCAATAACAAAATCTGAAATGAAGCTTAAATCTTAACCCCAAAAAAAATATTCAACACAATATTGCCCCAAATTCCAGAAAATCGCTTAAAGATGATGCATAGAACGCTTACCCAACACCCTTACAGTGGAAATTTTACAGATTTTGTCCCCCAATCCATAAGGAACCTCATCAAATTTTTCAGAGAGAGAGAGCTTGTCAGAGGAGCATGTGGTTGGAGAAATCTCACCTGGAGTAGAGTTTTGTAGGGGAGGAGGGAACTAAGGAGGGAAAGTAGAGGAGGTGGGAAGACGATGGCTAAGGACTTATGCTAGGTGGGATGGGATGGTCGGAGGTGGAAGAGATAGAGAAGGTAGAGCGACAGATAGTGAGAGAGAAAGAGAGAAAAAAGTGCAAGAAAAGAAAAGAAAGGGTTTTTAGTCTGAAATTAAATAATGATGACCGCTGATCGCGGCCTTGTCGTTCGATTTAGGAAAATCGACCTTGGAAACCGGTCAAAATAAATTTATACCAAGGATTGCAGTGTAGCTGAACCTTGGGTCGACTCTCAAGGAACCAGTGTGCAATTGATCCTAAACTAGCCTAGTCGAATGATGCATGCAATTAAAACAATT
>JANKYE010000009.1:7156150-7166769 GCA_032467995.1 Erythroxylum dillonii | reverse complement strand
AAATCCACAAGGAAATAATCTTTATGGGAAGATCTGATGAAATCCACAAGGAAATAATCTTTATGGGAAGATCTGATAAAATCTATCCATTGGAGTTTGTTCCAGTCGACCAGAAACATTTCCAATCGACTGAAAATTAACATATCTGAAAAGGGGGGGGGCTCATTCCAGTTGACTACAAACATTTCCAGTCGACTGTTTGAAGAGCGGAGATTATTTTCGTTAGTTCCAGTCGACTACACACATTTCCAGTCGACTACAATCATTCCAGTTGACTGATTGAAGAGTGAAGATAAGTGTTTCAGCAAAAATGTTTGTTTCAGTTGACTGACACTGGTTCCAGTCGACTAGCACTAGTCGACCAGTCGACTATCGTCTCTTCCAGTCGACTAGTAGCATAGCAGATAACATTCTGACGAATTCAATGATTCTAAAACGGGAAGAAAATCTTTTTCAACGTTCATAAGAGATCTTCAACGGCTACAAGAGGATTTCCAACGTCAATATTGATCCAAAAGCCTGCAAATAAATAGATGAACACCAAGAGATCGATTAGTGCTGAAAATAGCAAAGCATACTGATCATAGTTCATATTTTTCATATTATTGCTCTCAATTCTCTTAGCACATTCAAGTGTATCTAGCCATCTAGAGCTTTACTTCAGTTTTCTATCATCTTTATTGTAAGTTTAGTGATTAGAGGAAAATTACTAGTAAGGTAGGATTTATGCCGGAAGTCAAATCGAATTATGAGGTGCAGCTTGAGTCGGAATTCAAGTGGGTAGGATTTGTGCCGGGAAGACAAATCAGATTGTAAGGGTTGCTTGAGCCGGAATTCAAGTGTGTTATAAAAAGTTCACATTGAACTAAAAAGTGTACAGTAAAGTGGTTTGTCAAATCCTAGGTGGGAGCTTAGGTAGAGGACGTAGGTCTTAGCACCGAACCTCTATAAAAACAGTGTTTGCTCTTTTTCCCTATACTCTTTATTTAATTGATTATTTTGTCTGTATTAATTCCGTGATTTTTTGTAGAGCTTTACGAAAAAGATTAAAGATCTATTCAACCCCCCTTCTAGATCGTTTACAAGTTGAGCTTCTTATTTCTCCTAATTCTTTCTATTGTTTGTATGTTTTTTTTGGATTGCGTACTAGGTAAATGTATTTTTTTTGATACAATGGGTAGCTTTCCTATTTTATGCTTAAAAATGTGAATTACGAAAAATATGCCTTTGGATGTTTTATGGACGAGTGATTCTTGGTTACTTAATGGTGGTTTCCATATTATTGATTAATTAAATCTAAGTTTGCCCAAATCGTATGTGATTAATTATATTTGTTACTCTTTTTCCTAAATGCCATGCGTTCGGTTTAGTTTTTAATTAAACAATGAAGTGATTCATCATTTCATCTTAGTAACTTGAATAAAACCACATCATTAGTTTATAATAGAAAACTAACCTTTATTTATTTGACGCAACAACTACTAGTTGTCCCTGTAGGGACATCCAATAAATTGAAATTTTACAGAGCAAATTAGCATGGCCTTTGCGCAAGGATGACAATCATAACTCGAGAAATGGTGAGTAGAACTTTGTAACATATCAGGTATATTTGTTTTGCTCCTTACTTAATAACTTTGTCTTCTAAACTTGCATCACCTAAACGAAGATTTGTAGCTCTTTTCTTATGAAGTTGTTATTATTCTATTTTACTTATTTATTATTACTTTATTATAATATTTATTTTTTATGTATCTATATTTTTTAAAAATCTTCATGTCACATTTGCATATGGGTCTATCGAAAACAATCTCTTTAATATGTAGGGATAAGGCTACGTACTATCAAACCTCCCCAGACCCTTCGTTGGTGCAGGATTCAACTGGGTGTTAATGATGATGATGATGAAATCACTTTTAAATTAATTCTATATTGTTAATGGAAGACTATTAAAATTATGTTTCAAACATATTATTTAATCTTTAAATTATGAGAATTTCACAAATAGTTTAATATAAAACTATCATTCATTTTAAATATAACTAAAGTTACATTACTTAATTATATCTAACTAATTACTTGATCATTGAATATTACAACTTGTAAAAATAAATATATAATATTACTTATAATTTTGGTCAATACATTTAATATCTTTAAACATCGTAAAAGATTCGTTCAAACATTTGCCTTTTGCACTATTTTACTAAAAAAATTAAAATTGAAATCGTCAACAATATTGGCCAAAACTTTTTTATTTGTATTAAAAAAATTGGTGGCAAGATCTCGATACATTTAGAAATCTTTTAGAATTTGAGTTATCTTTTGGGTCTACAGAAGTGACTCATTTACATGAAATCCAAAACAAATATGTATTCCAATATCCCCTTAAATTTGGTTTGGTAACTCTAAGGTAGCTTTTAAGCTTAATGAAGACACCCTTCTTTAAAGTTTTTATAAAGATATCAATTATTTAGTTTTAAGTCTTCGCTTACTCAATCTTTACTTCTTTTCTCATTATCTATTCTCTTATGAAATAGTTCCTTGTATTAGCACCCACATACTCGACTTCATAAGTGGAGAGGACAATAATAGTTTATATCTTGGAACTCTAAGTGAAGACAACATCTCCTATATAAAATAAATAACTAATGGTGCTTTTTGTATCATCAATATCTCCGACGAAATCATTAGATGGTGAATAGAATAAGTCATTATATAGTGGATAATTCTTTTAATAATCTTCAAATGTGTGGACATAGGTGACTCCATATAGCAACTAGTAAGTCCAACTTCATAAAAGATGTTGGGTTTTGTACATTCAAGTAACGTAAGCTCTCAACAAGACCCTTGAATAGTGTAAAATCCAAAATTTTTCCTCCTTCATGCTTGGACAATGTCTTAATTTACTTGCATTCATCCATTTTGAACTTTTTAAACATGTCCCTTGTGTATCCTTCTTAGGAGATGAATATACCTACCTCCTTTTACTTTACTTCAATGTTGAAATAGTAAAACATATAACCCAAGTTTGTTATCCCAAACTTCTTTTTCATTGCACCTTTAAATTCTTCAATAAACTTTGGGATTTTTTTCTCTTGAAGAACAATTCATCTACAAATAAGTAAACAATTAAGATATCTCCATTTTGATTCTTCTTCACATAGAGAACATGCTCATATGGACATTTTGTAAAGCTAATGCTTTGAAAGTATTTATCAATTCTACTATACTATGCCTTTGGTGCTTGCTTTAATCCATGTAAGGCTTTCTTCAACTTCAACACTTTGCATAGACTTCCTCTTTAAAGAAGTCACTCAAGAAAACAATTTTTATCTATTGATGAATCTTTCATTTATTTTTTCTATCAAAGAAATTATTAATTTAATTATTTCTAAATACGCAATAAACACAAATTCCTTTTCATAATCAATTTTGACTTTTTTCTTGTATCCTTTTACAATTAAACTTGCCTTGTCTCTTTTTATCACTTTTTTAGCATGCTTCTTTGCCTTGTAAACCCACTACTCCAATTGCCTTTTGCATTTTTAAAAGTGTTGTAAGCTATCACATATCATTTTTTATTTCATAATGGTATTAATCTCCTCATATATAGCATTTCTGCATTTCTTATGTTAGGTTACTTCTTCAAAACCTATTTGTTCATAATCAACAAAGAGACAAAATAAAGTAAATCATTTTGATGGTCTTTTATCTTAATTATATAATTATAAATATATATCTTCCCTTTCATGCCCCTTTTTCTTCTAAAAATGATGGTGGAGAGTCAATGTGAGATAATGACCTTAGTGATGTGGGAGGTGTAGTGGGCTCTTGTACTTCTTCACTTAGTTTCTCTTCTTCCTTATCTTTAACCATAAGAGAAAGGAAGTCATATTGTCTTCTTAGACATCATTATCTTGTACCTTATTCATCAAACTTTAAATCTCTAATAATGACGACTTTTCCATTTTTTATATTGTAAAGCTATTTGAACTTTTATCATAACCATCAAACACTAGCTTCTCACTCTTCTCAATAAGTTTTGATCTTTTTCATTGGGTATATGAACTTATGCTATATCCTAAGTACCTTTTTAATATGTAATAAAGAGGAGGAAGTATCTATTTTTGCTAAAGGGGCAAGGTGAAATTGAACCACATATATTGGTATTTATGAGTTATAGTAGTTCTTTGGCTCTTATAGTGACCTTTTTAAAAAAATCTTCTTCTTTACTGCTAATCAATTCAGTCGTTGTGGTCGGACTCTATTATGGATTTCTGACCACATTCTCCATAGGGCCCTCTTATCTCTTCCTTCTTTGAGCTCGGGTTATAGAAGAAGGAGAAGAAGGAGAAGAAGGAATCGAGAAGAAGGCATCAGCAACAACAGGGTTTATTACGGGGCAGCTCATGATGTTCATATCTTCCAAGTATGCATCCATGATATAATTGATATAGAGGATTTATGGAAGGCAATCCTTTCATCATTCCTTACTCACTCAACAACTTTATTTCTTTAAAATTTAGATGTCTAAATCTTAGATGCCAAAGTCAAGAAGGGTTTTTGATATAAGCTTGAAGGCATTTTCCCACATCATTTTAGACGTTAATTAAGAAAATTCTATTTCTCATCGTTGGCAATTTTGCTATCATTATTTATTTAATCTCTTATTGAAATAATATGATCTTTAAGGAGAATATCATAGTCTTTCTCTAAGATTTGGCCTAAACTTAGCATAATTTTTTAATGTTTAAAATATAATATGCATTTGAAATAAACCCACACCTTCCATACTTCAAACATTGTAGGATGTTACTTTTGCCTTTGATAGGTATTTTTGATGTATCTCTAAATGTAACGTTGTCGCTTATGGAGATATCAAGCTTTATAAACATATCTTTTTTCCTATATATATGGTTGCTAGTGCTAGTGTCCAAACATCAAGTACTCTTTTTTATGCCTTCCTCTCCTTTGTAATCGAATAATAGAATGGACTCTTGTTGCTTCTCCTCTTTAAAATAATGAGTACCATTGTTAGGAACATTTCTACAATCTGAAGCAAAGTGGCGGATTCTCGACAATTAAAACATTCAACTTGAGATATTCCATACCTTTTATCTTTATTATTTCTTGGTATGCTTCCTCTTTGACACCCTCTTGTTGTTGTGTCCTCTTCCTTCATTGTTGGTTAGTTTGAGGCCTCCTTGTCTTTAACTATTATATTGTCCACTATGATCTTTTACTCTTTGGCCTATTTGGGTGCTAAAGTTCCTTTCTTTCTTATTCAAAGTGAGCGTGGTTTAAGTGACATGCTCTAGGATCTCTAGCTTCCTCTTTTTCATTCTTCTTATGCTTCAACTGAGCCTTGGAGTTATTTAATGGCCACAACATCTAAATCTTTTGTTTCTCCAATGGTAACTACAATATGCATAAATTTTGAATCTAAAGAACAGAGAATTTTCTCCACTACTCTTGTTTTAATGATGATCCCCCTTTGTTTCTCATTTGAATGACTATGATCATAACTTTTGTAAAATAATTACTTATAGTTTCATTATTTTTCATATGTAAAGCTTCAAAATCACTTATTAAAGATTATAGGCATACCCTTTTTACTTTACTCTCCTTGGCATGATACTTAGAGCTTATTCCATACTTCTTAGGAGATGTTAAAGGTTGAGATTAACAAAAAAATCTCATCATCTATAGCTTGAAAGAAGAGGAAGAGAGCTTTCTTGTCTCTCTTTCTTGAATCCTTCAAGGTTAACTTTTAAGGTTGAGGTAAATTAGTCTCATCCAAATCTCAATGTAACCATTCTCAATAATTTTTTGAAGATCATATGCTCCAAACAAAGCCTTCATTTTCATGTTCCAATTGTCTTAGCCTCATTTGGAGAACTTTGGAACTTAAAAGGTCATTTCACTTGCCATCTTTTATCACAAAGATCTTGTAGCTCTGATATCACTGTAGTGAAAGGTAATATGCTTCTAATGAAGATGAAAAATAAGATTTAGAATGGATACTATTAAAATCAAAGAGAATTTTGAAATTCTCAATAAAAAATAGTAATAACTTAAAGATAAGAAAGACACTCTCATTAGAAGAACTCTCACTTGTAGTTAGTAGTCAACTCATCTTAGCTTATTGTTACAAAAAATGGAGGACGCTATTTATATTACTCATAGGTCTTTCTATATAACTAATATCTATCACTAATTTTTTAAAGATATTTCTAAACTTAAGATATTTGTTCACATTATCTATATATTTTAATAAAATATTTAGATAATTAGGAGATATTTCTTTAAATTACGAAGAGGTACTTTTAGCTAAATATGCCTTTACACATCTTCTAGAATTTTATTGTACTTTGTATCCTTTAAATCCACACAAGTGAAATATTTCTTTAACATAATACACAAAATTCAAAACAAGTTTATATTCTAAAAGTTTCTTGGCACAATCAAAATAAAAGGAGTAGCTGTGGGAGTGAGATTGATTCATCCTAGTTTTTTACCCAAGACAAGCAATAAATTGTTTCTTACAAAACTTTCTTTACATTTCAACAATGTTGTTCACCTCTAAAATTTAGAGCAGAGTGCTTAACTTATTTTAATTTTAAAGTAAAATCTAAAATTTTTTAGAGCAGAGTACCTAACTTATTTTACTTTTAAGTAAAAAAATTTTAATAAAAATTTAAAATAATCTTCATTTTTAATTGTTGAAATAGATGATGATTATTTTATTTCATTTTCAAAATTTTCGCATTTCACAAATAGTTTTTTATTTCAATATTTTGATGAAAAAACTATATGTTAAAATTGTTGTGGTTGTAGATTTTAGAGTATAAAATGTTAGAAATTTTCAACATGTTACAGAGAAACATAGTCTAGCCTCACTGTATCATGTACCTAGAAATATAAGATTGGGCTATTTTAACTTGATGCAAGGATAACATGACGAAGTGAAATTAAATTAGTCAAATACTAAAGTTAGAAACCCTAATTTTTTAAACTCATCACCTTTATTATTTATTTACAAAATGAGTTGTTATATGATATCAATATAATCATTTGAAATTAGAGCGTGACTTATGTATTGAACTTCCCGATTTTTATGTTTTGTGTTTTCTTTTTCTTTTAAAGTGAAGATTTTTGATAATTAGAGATTTAGTTTTTACAAGTAACAATAGCTTTGGTTAATGTGAAAACGACTTGGAAATCTTCTTTTGTTATAAAATTTCAATTCACTTTTATTTGTATAATACATTATTAATTTACCATATAAATCAGATTTTCTTTTTTTTTACATAATATAATATATTTCTTATAAATTTATATTTTATTAAAATAAAACACAACTATTCTTATGTCTGAAAAAAATTAGAATTAGTTAGTTATTGATAAATGTAAAGGAACATGTGAATTTTGAATTTAATGTTCTATATAACAGAAAGTTTCTTATTAAAATGAAATGCAAGAGGAGTTATTAGCTAAAGCCTTAGAGAAAAAAAATTGAAATAAAAATTCCTAAGTTACTTAAAGTTTGCTTTTCGCAACTATACGATGCAGGACAACTCATTCCTGCTAAACGAACATCAGGCCCTTTCGGTGGGGTTAATACGACCCGCCTGAGAGACTGGATCATATTGCTGCTTGTAAGTTGCCTGAACTTTTTGATAGCATCATTGGCATTATTAGTGCAAGAATAGCCCGTGAAATGGAGCTGATTTGTTGATATCTAGTAGAAAAGGAACAAGATTACAAGTGGCAAAATTAGTAAACTTTTAGTTCGTAGTGTTCTGCTTCGGAGAACGGGACCACTAGCTTGTTTTCTCTTTGGCTACTACATCGTCTTGGTCAACTACTGGTTCGATTAAAGATTCCACCCCCTTTCCTATTTCTTCTACCTGCGTTGTAGATACAAGAGGAAATGAAATACACGATTAAAATGGAAACTAAAACCTGTTACGGAATATGCAATTCACCTAGGGAAGATGGTCATATTTTAACAAGAAATCGATGAGTAGATCGTTGAAGCGACGGTTCATTGTCGACTATAGAACTGACATGCTGCTTGTTGATTCTTACAAGGTGAATTAGGTAGGAAGGGGATTCACTTTTCTCTGTGTTTTTTTTTTTTTTCTATAAAGCAACCTACTCTTATTTTTCAATCTAATCAGAACTATTAGGCCAAGTTAGATTTTGAGTAATAAAAAAGCAAGTGCAGCTAGCAAAGTAATTAGTTTTTAAAGACGGCAAGCAAGCAATAGCGCGTGGACACTTTCTAATCTTCCACGTGACGGTCGCGCATTTCTCGTGTCAGATAATATTTAATGACACAATAAACGATGATTTCCTTCCTTAAATTCAATGTAGTTTGCGAACGTAGAGAACGAGGGATTAGGTAAGATACCTTGTCGATGACTTCTTCCGCTAGATGGGCACCTTTCGCTGTTTCCTCGGCTAGATTTTCAACGAACTCTACTGCTTCTTTAATCTCACCTTCTGGCAAATGATCAGCGACCGCATCTGCCACCTTCTCTACTTCTTCGGCTACCTTCTCTACAATGTCTACAACTTGGTCCACTGCTTCCACGGCTGATTCTACCCTGTCTAGACATCCAATTCCATTCTAAGTACATTAGAACAGATAAAAACATGATTGAACAGATATTAACGTACATTAATTAACGGAGACCCAAGATCGTAAAATTGAGGTCATCTTTTATATATGTGTTCTGATTGGTCAAGTTAAGCTTCCAAAACCTTACCTTTTAGATTCATCAGCGGCCACCATTTTCCTCTCCAGAAGGGTAGGATTGTTGATATTACCATTCCAATTATCCATACTTTCCTGCTAGAACAGATCAGCATAAAAATTCTATCACAAAATTTAATTGTCAAGCAGTAGAAGAACAGAAAATCACCGTATGATATTTATAGCCTGGGCAATCATAAAGTCAACTTACCAAGAACCAGGGAAAGGATCAGAAGGAAGACTAGGTCCTGCTCCAGAGCCACTCTGGACAGCCATGTCCCTGCTGTATTAACTTTGCATAAGAGCTCGTAGCTAATTGAAGATAACAAAATGGTAATCATAGTCTCAAGAATTTTCTGGCATTTGGCATAAGCTTACATCTTTGTATTGATTGCATTTCGCAATTTCAGGGTGGTGCAGTAAATTTGTAACCTCTGACGGCCCAGAAATTGGCATCCGTAATCTTTCTTTAAGCTTGTCAAAGGGCATCCGAGACGACGAGCTGTATCTTCATATCTGCATCGGTTGTTGAAACCCAAGATAGTGAAATTGATCGGAGCAATAGATCTTGCTGTCAACATGTTGTGAACGCTAACTTTATTTGGTGTTACTGTAACTATCAAATCCTCTAAGATCACAAAATGTCCGAAGCGAAAGAAAGTTAAGAGTAATGTTTGGTGCAGAAGCGTGCTTGGAAGGAATATTTCCGGATGATACGACTTGGCGGAGATGATACATGCTGCTTTTATAGATTAGAAACACAACAGCACTCTTCTTTAGGTTTGCAACTATTCCAAGGAAATAATTTACTATTTCCAGGAAACTTCTCACGTCTTTGAAGGAGTTCAGAAAAAATGAAACCACGACTTTTTTTTTAATTTGAAAACGTTAGTAAAACGTGTGTAATTTTCCAATTTGTTGTTCCTAATCCAATATCAAGTTGAATTAAAAAAATCAGATATCAGAAAAGCATTCAGACGACGACTTTCTGCTGAAGATTCCTTGAAAAACTGGATTGGATGGTAATTACCAATTTACATTCATTGCAACCAATTAATTATAGAACCTAGCTTCTCAGTTCTTAAGAAAAGTTGCTTGCAGGACAGTGTTTGGCATGTTACTACGTAAGTAAATCACTTGTTAGAAAAGCAATATACAAGTTATTGAATATAGCTTTTCAGTTCAAGTGGTACCAAACCCATGCTTCACGAAGTCAGACCGGAAATATAATGATTTGTTTTTTATGGAGCCTTGGCTTCCTTGTATTCACATTTTTGACGGGGCCCCAAGTAGTTTTTGCTCCCTTCTATTCATGGATTAAAACGTTCGATGAGCGAAAATTGACTTCTCGTTATGATTTGTACAGCGGTGTGCTATGATGACTTCCAGTTGAAGAGAGCAGGTTTAGTGCCTGTTTGGTTCAGCTTTTGGAGACCCCAAAAGTACTTTTTTTTATCGCAAAAGTTATTTTAAGAAAAAATGATTGTTTGACTGTAAATTTAAAAAGCACTTTTGAAGTAAAAATAGCTTTTTAAAAAGCTAAAATGCAGCTTTTTCAAAAGCTAAAATTTGGAGCTTTTCAAAAAAGCCCCTCATTTTAGCTTTTTCGGGTAGACTTTGTAACACCCCACTCCCACCGACCCGACCTCGACAGCGAGAAGGCTGTCCGAGCTCGTGCCAGTGAGAGCGACGTGCTAGGATGGTCGGTCAGTCCCAATTTCCCTTTAACACTTAGACATCTAGCTATACCGTTCAGAGTTGCTCGGCAATACATTTAGTTCTAAACCAGTTACATGCATAAGTAACAATTGCTGCTCGGCCAGCAGTTTTAAAACAGTACAGGCATGTGCGGAGCGTT
>JANKYE010000009.1:7142304-7156050 GCA_032467995.1 Erythroxylum dillonii | reverse complement strand
ATTAGAACAAGTAAGAGGTCGGTTAGGAGAGCATGATTAGGGTTTGAGCAGACTTGAGCTTTTTAAGCATATCTTGAACTATAGAGCTCCAATTGAGGTGATTCTTGCTTTAAAGTAAACTAGAGACATAGAGCTATGATTTCTATGAAGAAGTCAAATTGAAATTATGATTTTAAGACTTCCGAATTCTATTCGCAAATAGGAGAATTGAGTTCAAGCATACTGACTGATGTGTATGAGCACACCATGGAACAATTTGTAAGTAAAATTTTGGGATGTTATGAGAATGAAAAAAAAATGATGGCTAATGAGGATTTAATGAAAGCACCCTTCAAGTTAATATGCACGCTCACGTTTCATGATTATCAGAGCAAGCGTTCGACTTTGGAATCAAGCAGGGTCCAACAGACGAATGAGTAAGCAAGAGAGTTGGGTTCCGGAAACGGGATCCAACAAAATTAAACAATTTTGTAATAACATTTTGTCATAAACAGAGTTTTGAATTCATATTTAGCTCATTAAATTTTTCAAGCACGCATGTCTCTTTTCTTAATTCAATAATGAAATACCTTACGAAGTAATGGATACATTTAAAAATATTTTGTGGAAGTGCCATCATTATGGCCTTCTAATATGGCTACAAGTTTAGATTTCTATCATAGTCTAACCTACCCAATAAAGCAAATGATCGACATAGTAGTTAGTGAGAGAATTAATATAGAACTCCAAAAGCCATGGAGGAATATGTCAAAGAAATGGCTATAAATAAGTACCAATGATAAGCTAGTACGATAAGAATGAAAAATCGAGCAAGCGTATATAATGTGGAAGTAGTGATGGCATTGGATTAAGACATACTCACGTCCCTTGACTTAAGCTTGGCTTGAAAATTTTAACAAGGGCTAAGCTCAATTAAGGCTCGAACAAGTTTAAAGCTCGTGAGTTAAGCCAAAGCCCAATCAAATTTGAGTGGTCTGAATACTAATCGGACCAAAGTTAAGCCTAGTTATTTTTTCCAATTTTAATTTTGAAAAGGATATCATTTTACTCAAAATGATATCACTTACATTTGATATATTCAAGTTTTAAGATAGGTTGGCTAAATATCTTGAGATTGAGTCGAGCTTTAAGCTTAAAATTTTAAAGAAGCTTGAGATCAGTCTAAAATTCAGTTTATAGTCGCATAGGCTTAGGCAAAAATTATCATCCTTCTGTGGGGAAGCTTTTACCAAAAAAAAAACAACTAATAACCTAGACACACTAGTGAGACTAGCTCAAGTATTGTGTTATAAACTATGTAAGATAGGACATATAAATAGTAAATATCAAGTTAGAAACCTAATAATTCAGAAAGTTGAATACATAGATTATATTTTGTGTTTACAATGACAAAATAACTCTTATAAAATACCTAAATTTAGGGTATAGAAATTATCCAAATTTTTTTAGAAAAATTAAGCAACTCATAAGCAATCTCCACCTCGATTCTATCATTAATAATAGGAAAGGGATCAGAAAAGAAGATCCTTTATCTCCATAGATCGCTTGATGATGCAAGCTGTCCATAAGATCACTGAGAATGTAGTTAGAAGGATAAAAGACTTCAAATATCACTCAAAGTATGGCAAATTTGAACTAACCAGTCTTTGTTTTGCAGATGATTTAATATTACTTTCCAAAGTTAATGCCATCTCTATTTCCATCTTGATTAAAGCTCAAAAGATTTTCTAAAGAGTCTTAGTATTACAAGTAAATTGTTTCAAAGCAATATATTCCTATCTGAGACTACCTCAGATCTTCAACATCTGATTTCAACCTTAACTAGTTTTCAATTATAAGAATTCTCAATGAAATAATTAGGCATTCTCATCTCTCCACACAGATTGAAAGCAAGGGATTACACCGAGCTACTTGATAAAATACAAACAAAAATTTCATCTTGTAGCCTTAAACACCTTTCAAAAGCAGGAATAGTTCAACTTATTAACTTTATCCTCAACTCTATCAACAACTATAAGGCTACCGACTTAGCTTTTCTAAGTTCAATCTTGAAAGCCATTAATAGTATGTTTAGTAACTTCCTATGGACTGACAGTAAGGAGAACAACTATAAAACTATGGTGAAATAGAGAGAAATCTGCACACCTAAGAATTAAGGAGGTTTGGGGATTTGTTCCATTAAAACTATGAACTTAATTTTGCTCACAAAAAGACTTTAGGGACTAATAAATGACAAGTAATCTCTATAGTGTAAATGGATCCATAGTTACCTCATCAGGAATAAGAGTATATGAGCAATAGACTTTTCTCACCTCTCTTTTATTATCCTTAAGGTCATTCTAAAGATGAGGGATAAGTACAAGACTAACTTCATTACTCTGATAAGAAATGGCAATTTCATTAACTTTTGGTATGATGATTGGCTTTCAGTGGGACCATTGATCAATTCTAATGTAGCTGACTCCTTAAAGAATTCAATTCCTTTAAATGCTTTAGTGGCTACAACAATGCACTACAATGAAAATTTTCAAAACACAATACTATTCAATTCACTTGCTAATGAAATATGTGGGACTCACTGCAATGCAGAAACTAATGGATACATTTGGAGACACTTATATAATGCCAAATTCTCGAATTCTTCTTATAAGAAGTTACTATTCAAATATCTTCCTTAGCTGACATGGACAAAAGCCATTTGTTCAAACTATCGTCAAGCTAGAGTAGCATTTACTCTCTAGATTGCTATGAAAGGCAGGTTAAGAACAGTCGATAGAATTGCCAAATACACACAACTTACCAACTGGTGTTGTTTATACAGGGGCACAGAGGAAATTGTTGAACATTTATTTTTCAAATGTCAATACATTAGAGATACATAGAGGGAACTTTTCAATAGATGCACAATAACTACTGAATTAGACATCCTAAACAATAACCAGATCTGGCATTTAAACTACAAAAACAACATTACTAGCAAACGCTTTTGGGCAGCCTTATCTTTGACAGTCACGGCTACATGGGATAAGAGAAACTTTATAACCTTTTACGACAAAAGAACTTATTAAGAGCAATTTTTCAAACAATTGGTACAACAAATCAAACTCTAAATTAGCTTACAAAAGAAAAAATTTTAGCAAAACCAATACCTCCTCTCTTATTGGAATGTGTAGATTCCTAATACTCTATTGTGACCCTTAATTAACACTTTCGTAATCCTTAATTATCACTAGTATGAGGTGAAAAATAGTTTAATATTTTAGAAGCACCTTTGAGCTGCCTTTAAAGCTTAATATTTCACCCAAAAAAAAAACAACAGGAGAAGGACTTGAGAGTAGAAGCAAAAATGAAGCATATATGCACTGATTTACTTTCAATATGGAATGTTGAATATTTATTAGCCTAGACTTTTTACTCCTCTTATGTTTATGGTATATGTAAGGTAAATCTTGACTTAATTTGAATTTATTTTTTTATAGGATAGATTAAGATTTATCTACACTTTCGTAAAATTGTCTAGAGATCTAAGTAGTTGATGAATAGGAAATTAGACAAATAATGGTGATATTTCTTTACTTAGATTAATTTGCTAACCTTTGCAGAATTGAAACTTGTTTAAACTGATTTCTTTTGTGATTGATTTGCTTGAGAATAAGCAAAATTTTAACTATGGAGGTATTTGATGCATGTAAATTATATATATATTTTACTAATTATTTTTCTATATTTTTAATATATTTATTTTTTTAATCAATTTTTGTTATGTTTTTGGCAATTGTTGAAGATGTTACTTCGGAGTGAACTTTGTCAAGAAGTGAAAGTTTTGCAAGGAAAATAAAAAAAATCTCAATTTTGAAAAAAAAAAATAGATATATGTCCATATAGTAGTTTATGTTCTTCTAAGAAACTTAAGATTAAAAACACAACCAATTACATGGGTAGATAAAAGTCACGTTGGATGAAGTTGTAGAAACAGTTTAAAACATAGTCATAGACATGACTATGATTATGCTTTTGTAATTCTTTAGAAATTCAAGTTGAGAAATAGTGAAAGACATGGCTAGCTATATAGGCACATCAATGCCTATGTTTATGTGCGAAAAAGATATAGCAAAAAATATGATTGGGGTTATAAGTGTGTATATACCCCTATAATTCCCCAAATGAGAAGTAGTGTGAAATAATCTAGGATATAGTTGTGTCCCTACATATGCATATTGTTAAGTAAAAACAACTTTATGATTAATAATTTTGATGAAGACCAAATAATGACACGAAAAAAAATGAGAAGGAAGCTAAAAATGAGACGGAAGACAAATATGAGACGGAAACTGAAAATGAGACGGAAGACAAACATGAAACGAAAGACAAAAATGAGACGGAAGCTGAAAATGAGATGGAAGACAAAAATGAGATGGAACAAAATGAGATGAAAGAAATGGGATGGAAGAAAATGAGACGGAAGCAGACATAAAAATGAGATGAAAGAAATGAGACGGAAAGCACAACTAAGACGAAGACCCGATACCACATCGGATGATTAGTCAGTTTGAGTTAGTTATAGAACTCAACTGAATAACTAACTCTTCAAAGATCAAGAAACAAGAAGAAAGAAGTAGTTATCAAGAAGCAGATGAAGATGAAGGCTATAAATACGAGTCAGAGTTGAAGACTGCAGAAGTTAGTGAAATTCAAAAGAGCTAGAGATTCAAAAGCTAGAAATTTTATTTTTTTGCTAAACTTAGAGATACTATTGTCTATAACAAAGCTCGAAACATCTTTCAGTAGAAAGAAGAAAACCAGATAGCCTGATGAAGCTAAGTGTGAAAAAAATATTTACTGTAAGAGACCTGAAGAGGCTCGGCGAAAAGAATACTTGTATTTTTTAGAAGTTTAGTGAAATCTCAGAAAGAATCCTGAGAACTGGACGTAGCCCACGATTTGAGGTGAACCATTATAAATCTGTTGTATCGATTCTGAGAACTGGACGTAGCCCACGATTTGAGGTGAGCCATTATAAATCTGTTGTATCGATTCTTACTCTCAACTTTCAACTCTAAACTTTTACTCTTATTGTTTTATACAAAGTATTTTGAAGCGAATTACAATACTTAGTGAAATGTTTACTCAATAGTTCTAAAAAAGCAAGTTGTTTAAAAATGGGATTATTGTTTTTTTTAAAAAAGGATACACAATTCAACCTCCCCTTCTTATGCGTTTGGTATATCAAATATAAAGGTTTTACTAACGTGTGATTTACTTCAATTGGTATCAGAGCACGGTGTCCAAGAACCACCGTTACAAAGTGTGGATAAGGATCCATGGAAGAATCACACATATATATAACTGAGGGTGCCTCCGTTACTAGACCTTCTGCGTTTAATGGAGAAGACTATCATTATTGGAAAGATAGGATGCGGCTCTGTATTGAATTTACTCATATCAACCTTTGGGATATAATAGAAAATGGACCGTATACACCAATAGATGAAGAAGGAAATGTTATTCCACGAATCAGATGGTCTGCAGATCAAAAGGCGAGATTCCAACTGAATTCGAAGGCCAAGTTCTTTTTAAGTTGTGCCTTAAACAAAAGTGAGTACGATAAGTTCACAGATGCGACACTGCGAAGGAGATGTGGGATACGCTATCCATCACACACGAAGGTACAAATCAAGTAAAGGAATCTAAGATAAGCATTCTTGTACACCAATATGAGCTGTTCAAGATGAAGGACGAAGAGCCTATCGATCAGATGTTTGGAAGATTTCAAACTATCATCAATGGACTTAAAGCTCTCGACAAAACTTACAACAATCAAGATCACGTTTGAAAGATCCCGAGAAGTCTACCGAAGAGATGGAGACCAAAAGTCACAGCTGTACAAGAAGTCAAGGATTTGAGCGTGTTAAAGCTTGATGAATTGCTTAGATCCCTGAAGATACATGAAGTTGAACTCGATGCGAAAGATAGGCCCAGACAGGATAAATTTATAGCATTGAAGGCCGGACAGAAGAACCATAAAAGTCAAAGGATGAGAAGCTCATCATCGAAAGTGCTGAAATTTGAAGAAGTCAAGGATGACAATTCCAGTGAATTAGACTAAGATTTAAGCGAAGAAGATTATGAACAATCCTTTATTTCAAGGAAAATTAGACGCATGTGGAAGAAAAAGGCTAAAGGAAACAAGGAGCTCTCCTTCAAGAATAATAGCAAAGATGAAAGAAAAACATCCATCATCTGCTACGAATGCAATAAATTGGGACATTACAAGTCTGAATGTCTATTGCTAAAAAGAAAGCCAAAGAAGAGTAGAGAAGAGTAGAGAAGGCAAGAAAAGCATGATGGCAACTTGGGAAGATCTAGATTCATCTAAATCAGATATTGACTCAGAGGCATCAATACAAGCAAATATTTGCCTAGCAACCAAAGAAGATAGTGATGAGGAGGTAACCTCAAAATTCAGTGAATTACAAGATGTATATTCAGAATCATTAGAAGATTCTCATGCAATTTTGAAACAGTATAAATTACTTAAGAAAAAGTACGTAGAAAACTTGAAAAACATGCAAGAGTTAGAAAAGGAGAACGTCTGCTTGAAGAAACAATTAGATGATATGAAGAAAAAGGTAGTTGTAGATAGATCTGAAGAGATTAATCAGCTAAAGTTAAGAATTAACAGTCTTTCAGCTGATCTATCAACATTTACAGAGAGTACAAGAAAAATGAACGACATGTTAGGAAAATACAAACACCCTAATGATAAAACTGGATTAGTTTTTGCTAAAACCCATACTCAGCATAGAAAGAATTTCGTTCCTTATAGGTAGAAATCTCATCAGTTGCATCATCATCCTACTACGAATCATGTTAGAACTAACCCTAAAGGACCCAAAAAATTTGGGTACCTAAGAGACAAATAATATCTCCTGCAGATGTCCTTCTTTGGAAGAAACAGCAAGCACCATTGTTATTTGGACAGTAGATGCTTGCGACACATGATGGGAAGAAGGTCTATGTTCCTAGATCTTCATTATAAAAAGGGAGGATCGGTAACTTTTGCAGACAACCAGCGGGGCAAGATAATTAAAATCGGTAAAGATTCCTTTGCATGTATTGATAATGTGCTGCTAGTTGATGGTTTAAAACACAATTTGATTAGTGTCAGTTAATTATGTGATTCTAGTTTTGAAGTGTCTTTCAATCAAAATTCTTGAGAAGTCAAAAACAAGGATGGATCCATATTCTTTTCTGCCAAAAAACAAAACAATCTTTACAAAATCAATTTAGAAGATTTTTAAAATCAAGATATTTCTTGTTTTATATCAACTGAAGAAGAAAAACTAATTTGGCATAAAAGCTAGGTCATGTTAGTTTTAAACATATTTCTAAGTTGATTAAACATGATTTGGTAAGAGGGTTACGAAAAATAAGTTTTAACAAGGATTTCTTTTGTAAAAGTTGTCATAAAGGAAAACAGATTAAAACAACATTTTCTTCTAAAAATGTTGTAACTTCTTCTAACCTAGAGTTGTTACATATGGATTTATTTGGTCCAACTAGGACATTGAGTCTTAGCAGAAAGAAGGGTGGTCTTGTTATTGTTGATGATTTCACTAGATTTTGTTGGATATTGTTTTTATCACATAAAGACGAGTCTTTTAAGTGTTTTAAAGTGCTTTCCAAAAAGTTACAGAATGAGAAAGGAATGTCTATAGCTAGTATTAGAAGTGATCATGGAGGTGAGTTTGAAAATGAGAAGTTCAAAATATTTTGTGAGGAGAATGAAATTTTCCATAATTTCTTTGCTCCTAGAACTCCACAACAAAATGGAGCTATTGAAAGGAAGAATAGGACGATTTAGGAAATGGCAAGAACTATGCTATGTGAGATGAATCTTCCTAAGTACTTCTGGGCAGAAGCTGTGAATACAGCTTGTTATATTTAAAATAGAATACTTATGCGACCTTTGTTGAAGAAAACTGCATATGAGTTATGGAATGGAAGGAAAATTAATATATCTTACTTCCATCCATTCGGTTGCAAGTGCTCTATTTTGAATACAAAGGAAATTCTGGATAAATTCGACTATAAGACTTATTCGGGAATTTTTCTAAGCTATTCATTATCTTCGAAAGCTTATAGGGTTTACAACCTTACCTCTAAGACAGTTAAAGAGACTATTCATGTCAAGTTTGATGATAGTTCTCAACCAAGTAAGAGAGATGATACTGATAATAAAACCCTATCAGTACCTTTGGTTGATAGTGTAGAAGTATCGCCATCGGATTCTCCTTTAAACAAAGTTGAAGATATTCCTAAGACTCTTGATTTGAAAAGAGATCGGAAATATAAGAGTTCTCATCTAGAATAGTTGATTATAGGAGAGACCTCAGAAGGAGTACAAACAAGGTCCAAATTCAGAAGAGAAGCCAATGTGGCATTTGTTTCTGAAATAGAGCCTAAGAAAATTGATGAAGCTCTTCAAGATGAAGCGTGGATTTTAGCTATGCAAGAGGAGCTGAACCAGTTTACTAGGAATAATGTGTGGTCCTTAGTTCCCAGGCCTTCTAAAAAGTCCATCATAGGAGCTAGATGGGTTTTTAAGAACAAACTAGACTAATTAGGAAGAGTAAGTCGGAAGTCGGAACAAAGCAAGATTAGTAGCACAAGGCTATAATCAGCAGGAAGGAATAGACTACAATGTGACCTATGCTCCTGTAGCAAGACTATAAGCTATTAGGAATTTGCTTGCATATGCTGTCTGTCACGACATAAAGCTTTTTCAAATGGATGTGAAGAGTGCATTTTTTAATGGCTTTATAGATGAAGAGGTTTATATGAAGCAACCTCCTGGTTTCGAGGATGTTAAGAATCCAAACAATCTCTATAGACTTCATAAAGCTTTGTATGGCTTGAAACAAGCTCCTCGAGCATGGTATGATTGTCTGAGTTCTTTTTTTATTGAGAACAAGTTCAGTAGAGGTCAAGTAGATAAGACATTATTTAAGAAGTGCATTAAAAATGATTTCATAATAGTTCAAATTTATGTTGATGATATTATTTTTGGTGCAACGTCAAAGAAGTTATGCATTAGTTTTGAGAATTTGATGAAAAACAAGTTTGAGATGAGCATGATGGGTGAGTTCAAATTCTTTCTTGGGTTGCAAGTTAAGCAAACCGAAGAAAAGATTTTTATCCATCAACAGAAGTACATTAAGGAACTGTTGACTAAATATGATATGGAAAAAGTAAAACCAATGTCAACTCCGATGCATCCTTCAAACCTTTTGTCTAAGGACAAAACTAGTAAGAAGGTTGATCAAACCCTGTATAGAGGGATTATTGGTTCTTTACTTTACCTTACAACAAGTAGACTTGACATTCTGTTTAGTGTTTGTTTGAGTGCAAGGTTTTAGGCAAATCCTAGAGAGTCTTATTACATTGCTGTTAAAAGAAATTTGAGATATCTTTCAGGTATTACTGATCTTTGCTTAATGTATGAGAAAGGTAAAGATTTCAAGTTAATTGGCTACTGTGATGCGGATTATGCCGGAGATAAGATTGATAGAAAAAGCACGAGTGGAGGATGTCACTTCCTTGGCCACAACTTAGTTTCCTGGTCGAGTAAGGGGCAAAGCTTAATTGCTCTATCAACTGCTGAAGCTGAGTATATGTTAGCTGCAAGTTGCTGGTCACAAACGTTGAAGATCAAGTACCTATTAGAAGACTACTCAGTACAAGAAGAGGAGATTCTAATGTTTTGTGATAACACAAGTGCCATTAACTTGTCAAAGAACCCTATTCAACATTTGAGAGTTAAACATATCGAAGTCAGACACCATTTTCTACGAGACTACGTTCAGAGGAAGATCGTCAGTCTTCAGTTTGTTGAGACGAACTATCAGTAGGCGGACATCTTCACTAAGCCATTAAATGAAGAAAGATTTAAAGAAATTAGACGAAAACTCAATATGGTTATGCTATGTGATCAACCGTCTGACATGTCACAACCTAGATAAAAGGTCGTAAGAGTTAACGGTAACAGTAACAGTGAGTTACAACTGGTAACTTCTATCACAAGAAAGTTTTGGAGGGAAAACTTCTCACAATCTTGAGAACACCACCTATTATGGAACACTCTTGATATGCCCTGACATCGACCTTTGAAGAACTTTTAACAAAAGCCTTTCATTACCTGTTTGAATATCAAACGCTCTTTTCTCATACTCTCAACCTCAGAAACCAAATTCACCTTTTGAGAAAGATATTTGTGCATTCAGTTCATTGTCAACTACAGAAACAAATGGAGCTAACAATGACCAGTGGAAGACTTGTTGATTTTGAGTCTTTGAAGAAAGATAAGATGGATATTGAACCAGAGATTGTAGGACCCAGTTGGAGGAACTTCTTTCGAGTTCGAGAGACAGTATACATGAATGAAGTTTATGACTTCTGGAAGAATATGAAAGTGGTAGAAGATACTCTTACATCAATGGTAGATAGATTGTCGATTATAGTGACACTGAAGATAATCAAAAAGGTCACTGAGTGTCCATGTGTTGGAGAGAAGCTCACAAGTAAAGCTAGATGGATGATGCAAACTAGCTTGAAGGAGATTGAGATCAATCGACTATTATATGGAAGCAATGTTCCAAAGGAGAAGAAGGCCTCAAGTCTTGTTCTAAAGGCTAGGGTTCTAAACTTACTTCTTTTCCATTGTGTTCTACCAAGAACAGGATCGAGGCATCTGGTGACAGCGTTGGATGAACAATGCCTATTTTATCTACTTAATTGCCAGCCTATAGACCTACCTTTCCTTATCTTCCACTATATGGTAAAGTTGAAGAAAGACTCGACTAGGCTGTCGTATGGAATGATGTTGGCAAAAATATTTAGAGATTTTGGAGTTCTTCCAAAGAGAGGAAACAGGATGAAGTTGAATATCAAAAGTGTCATCAATTCTGCAACGATTGGCAAAATGGGCTTGAAGAATTTGGAGAAAGAAGAAAGAGATTCTAAGACGATATCAAGGATTGAGGGGGAGTTTGCTAAAAAGGGGACTCCCACAAGAAAATCAAAATCTCAATCCAGCGAGAAAATGCCTGCGATTGGAGAAAAGAAATCGTCAGATGAAGCGATGAAAGATAAGGCGATTTCTCATAGAGAAGGAAGCCAAGTGCGGTATATCGAGAAGATGTCCTTGAAGAGGAAGAGGAGACACTTCTTTCAGAAATACCAAAGCAAGTGAAAAGGTCGCCCAGAGTACGAACCTTGCGTCAGCAAAAGGAGAATAAAGGAAAAAAGTTGACTCATAGTGAAGACTCTGAGAAGACAACACCTCAGGCTACAAGGTCCTTAGTCTCAATCTTAAAAGAAGATTCAGCTAAAGAGACTGAGATAAAGAGGAAATTGGAGTTTGAGAAGAAGAAACCCCAACCTCAACAATAGACTCCTAAACTAATTGAAGAAGGGAAAAAGCAAAAAATCAGTCAGAAGAAGAGCACTCCTACTGCTGTTCAGAAGAAGAAATCAGTTGAACGCAGTCTAGCACAGGTTAATACTTCTCAACCTTTAAGAAAAGAGGACTTGAGAGTTAAGATTATTGAAGAAATTTAACCTGTCAGGAGCAGCACTTCTATAATCATCAAACAATCCCCAGTAAGGTCAGTCAAGGCACAATTATAACCAATCTTGGTAAATAGCAGTACAATGCATTTGTTGGATGATGATGATATAAGTATGTATGGTTTTCAGAGGGATGAAGGAACCAAACCATACCCCACACAGATGACAAGGCAGAAATACACTATCTTACCAATCACAAAGAGAACTGTGATCAAGGATGTGCCTGACTTTCAATCAATGCCTCACATTGTTCGCAATGATGAAAAGGAGAAGAAAAAATTATACCTTGAAGGGTTAATAAGTGATCTGACGGAAGATCAGATCAAAACTGAAGTGAGAAACATAGATACAGCGTGTTATGAAGCCCAGCAGAAAGGAACCTATGTTTCCCACTATATTTCGAAGGCATCTGGAAGCAATTGTGGTCAGCGAACCACTGAAGACTCTTCTCAGGTAGTTGGAAGACTTACAAAAGGGCAGTACAGATCCATTAGGATTAGAGATGTCAGCTACTTAATAGACTCTTGTGCACCTAATTATACACATCAGACCCTTGAGCACTATGTCTTCAATTGGACATGTTCTACACCTATTTGGAAGACAAGTTCCATGACTAACCAACCTGAAGACTCTGATCTCCCGGCACCGAACCTGTCTCTCAAACCTCCTTCCCTTACAATCACTAAACCAGGTGTCATATCTTCAGATGCATATACTACGACCATTGGTCTTGAAGTAGTATAGCAGAAGTATGTTGAAGTCATTGAAGATAAAGTTGATGATCTGTGTGCTTCTGTGGGTGACTTGTATAAATAAGTAAAGTATATTCGACAAGATCTCAAGTCACTCCGCACGGAAATGTGAGAAATGTTTTCTAAAGTTATGAAGCATCTGAGGTTATGATCTTTTTGATCAATAACAAATAGGGGGAGAAAAGGAGAAAGAAATGAAAAAGATAGGGGGAGGAAGAGAAGAAGAAGAAGAAGAAGAAGAAGAAGAAGAAGAAGAAGAAGAAGAAGAAGAGAAGAACAGAAAAAGAAGATATTGGCTACAATTTTTTCAAGTGTATATAGTCGTCTAAGCGTATATCATTGTATTAATAATACTTTCTTTCTATGATTATTTGTTATCATCAAAAAGGGGGAGATTGTTAAGTCAAAATGACTTTACGATTAATAATTTTGATGAAGACCAAATAATGAGATGAAAGAAAATGAGACGGAAGCTAAAAATGAGACGGAAGATGAATATGAGACGGAAGCTGAAAATGAGACGGAAGACAAAGATGAGACGGAAGCTGAAAATGAGACGGAAGACAAAAATGAGACAGAACAAAATGAGATGAAAGAAATGAAAAAAGAAAATGAGACGGAAACAGATACATAAATGAGACAGAAAAATTGAGACGGAAAACAAAACCAAGATGAAGACCCAATACCACGTCGGATGATTAGTTAGTTTGAGTTAGTTACAGAATTCAACTGAATAACTGACTCTTCAAAGATCAAGAAACAAGAAGAAAGAAGCATTTATCAAGAAGTGGTTGAAGACGAAGGCTATAAATACGAGTCGGAGTCGAAGATTGCAGAAGTCAGTGAAATTCAAAAGAGCTAGAAATTCAAAAGCTAGAAATTTTATTCATTGTGTTAAACTTAAAGATACTATTGTCTGTAACAAAGCTCAAAACATCTTTCAGTAGAAAGAAGAAAAGCAGATAACGTAAAGAAGCTAAGTGTGAAAAGAATACTTGCTGTAAGAGACCTGAAGAGGCTCGGTGAAAAGAACACTTGTATTTTTTAGAAGTTTAGTGAAATCTCAGAAAGAATTCTGAGGACTGGACGTAGCCCACGGTTTGGGGTGAACCAGTATAAATCTGTTGTGTCAATTCCTACTCTCAACTTTCAACTCTAAACTTTCACTCTTATTGTTTTATATAAAGTATTTTGAAGCGAATTACAATACTTAGTAATACGTTTACTCAATAGTTCTGAAAAATAAGTTGTTTAACAAGGGTATTATTGTTTTTCAAAAAAGGGATACACAATTCAACCCCCTTCTTGTGCGTTTGGTATATCAAATATAAAGGTTGTATTAACGCGTGATTTTCTTCACATATCA
>JANKYE010000009.1:7080533-7093113 GCA_032467995.1 Erythroxylum dillonii | reverse complement strand
TCTCTTAACCTTTTCATTATTACTACTGCGTTTTTGAATTCATACTTACGCAAGCTATTAGAGAATTACTTTCGAAAAAAAGTTATAGTAAATCTGAACTGAGCAAGTATTGTTTGAAAGAAGGGTTTAACGAAAAAGATTACACAATTCAACCCCCCTTCTTGTGTATTCCATTATCATTGTACTAACGTGTGATTCACTTCAATTAATTCGATTAATGATGATTGGATTATATTAATTTTCATTATTGATGGTTGACTTATGTTAATGAGTAGTATTGTTGATGATTAACTTATGTTAATGAGTATTATTGATGGTTAATTTATGTTAATGCCTATTGTTGATGTTTTACGTATGTTAATGCGTATTGTTAATGATTGACTTATATTAATGTGCATTATTGATGATTGACTTATATTAATGCGTATTATTAATGATTGAATGTATGTTAATAGTGATGATTAGATGTATTATAATGTTACTAAAATTTATGTCTTTTTATAGATATCTAATATAATGGCACCTGGTAGAAACAAATGGAATAAGGTGGCACGTATCAAAATTGTAGAACAGAGAGATTTGTAACTTCAATCGAATCAATCAATTAGTGTCATCAATTCAATTCTTAGCCAACTACAACATTCTACCTCAGTCACTAATGAAATTAGTCGTACACAACTTCATTCTGCCTTAAAAAACAAATAATCAACTAGTGCAGAGGGATCGCAAGTTTGTTAATCTTTAACACCTACAAATAAACATATGCTCAAATACATATTTAGATGTTTTAAAATTTCCTTATCATTAGTGATTTGTTGTCAAGTTCTAATGTTAATATTAAAAAAATGTAGAGATAAAACTAGAAGTTGTGAATTATAGCAAATGGATGTTGCAATGAATAACAAGTTGTCAATATAGATAGGTACTCGACAAGGTTGTCCTATAGACAAGATCTAATTAACAAAATTGTTAAGTGACTTGGGGATTATTGCAAAAATAGAATTATATTGTCTGAAGCATGTTAAGGACTTGAAGGAAGATCTTGAAAATGATTTAGATAAAGTTACAGTAATTTTTCAATATATTTAACTATATGCAATATTATTTTAATTATTTTAAGATTAACTTCACTTTTACTTGTTGTTCACAGTTGAAATCGAATATTATCAATATCGAGAACCCTGATGTTTCAAACTGCGTGACTTCATTCTTAAAATAAAGGACTAAGGATCACCGTTATAAGTTGCATTAGTATTATAAATCTTTTCCTTCTAATGAGGTACGGAGACATGTTCTCGGACGAATGTCCCTAGAACATTGGAATAATTTATGTGACTATTAGGCTGACCCCAAAGTCAAGGTTTGTTTTCTTTCCTTTCACATTTGCTTCCATGAATCTTGTTAGATGGTTAAATGACTACCTAATCTTTTTACCTTTATTTAGGAAAATTGTGAGAAGGAAAAGGTAAAAAGAGAAAAAATGAAAATATCTCATAATCAAATGTCCAAATCATTTGTAGTCATTCAAAATGAATATGTAAGATCCTTGTTTACAACTTATAACTATATCAATAAACATTGTATTATTTATTGTGCCTTATATTTTTCTTCCATAAAACAAAGCTAGAAGGAACTACATAGACAATAGTGTAATAGGATCACACTATACAAAGTCACTCATTATAAGAAAGGTAGAGAATAGATGTCAGAAGAAAAAGAAAATAACTATGTAAATATAAAATTTTGTTTAACATTTAAGTTTATTTGTTATTGTAGTAGCCGGTATTAATATTTGGATTGAATATTGGTTTTGTATTTTAAAGTTTAGAATAAGATGCGAGAGTTGTTACAGAGATCAATATCTGAAGGGAATGAGGTCAATGTAGAAAACAATTGCAATATCGTGCTTGGTACACGTTATGGTTATGTCAAAGGTCTTGGCTTTAGCATTAAGCTAAATGTTTCAACCTCATCGTAGAAAGCAGTCATTCAGCAACTTCAAAAGGAAAACAAGACGCTTAAGGATGAATTACAACATATTCGAGCAAAATTGGCCAAACATAATAAGTTATTAAGAAAAATACTTGGTTTGGATTATGATAGCAATGAAGATGAAAGTGAATGATATTAATTACATCTTTTATACTTTTTTCTTTCAATTTCTGTTTGTATTATTTAAATTTAATAATTTTTTCTCAAATTACATAATTGATGAAGATGCAACTAATGAGTGATTATGTTGTTAATGTTAAAGTTATGTGATGTTTGCTTTCATTAAAAAAATATTTTTCAATAATTACAATAATTTTAGTATATTTTAACTAAGCTTTTTGGATTATTACAGTTTTATTGACATAGACAAACCTAGCTTATTATTCCAGTTATGTTGTAACTTTTTTATAGTCTCACCATTTAAAATTTATAAATTGGCTTTTGTATTTATTGTTTTGTTTATAAGAATTTTTGAAGTTGTAATTAAAATCTTATATATGAAAAATATTCTTTTTGTTGGTATAATTCAATGATATTATGCTTTTTATATACAATGTTTCAAATTATCAATTATTTTTGTATAATTTTTATAATAAATTAACAATAAAAATATATTGATAGATTATATACAATAATATGGATTAAAAATGTAACAAATAATTTATTCCAAAATTGTATAACATTCGGTTAAAATGTATCTAAAAAAGTATGGCTGCATTTATTATACTTATCTACGTTTCCAGAAATGTAGCAAAATACTTTCAGCTAAGATTATGAAAATGTAGTTTAGTTAAGAAATCCTATTAGCGATGATTCTACGTAATAAAAAATCATTAGCGACGATTACCAAAAACATCGCCTATAATTTTCAATTACGGAAATTTTGCAATACTTTGGGGAACGAAATGAAATCGTAACTAAAAACTGTAAGTGAGATTTCTTTTACATTTAGTTATGAATTTTTATAGCCAAAGGTCAATTTGTTGCAGTGATCGTAAACATTCGAAGCGTTATTTGGTGATGCCTGGTTTGGAAATTCCTTTGGAAATATGAAGAAGACACGGAGTAGACCATAAAGAGCAAAATATTAATCATGCTACCCATCTAATTCCTACGTGGAAACCAGTGATTGAAGACGTTGCTAATGAAATTGTTCACTTCTTTTCTGTGTTTGACGCGGTGTTGTCGAACGGCTGAGCTCCTTTGAAAGGACATTCATGAGCGCAATCGCATTACTGTCGCTAACAGAAATGTGGGGAGTTTCTCGCTTGCTTTCTTGTAAATTTATTTATATTTAGTAGTTTACTAAATTCGTCTTATGCATGCACGTCACCTATATTAGAATATTTCCATTGCAAAAGGTTTTAGTAGAAACTCAGGATTAAAGATGGTAAATTTATTCATTTTAATTAGTTGGTAAGACTAGCTACTAAATCAGTCACTATTGATTACTGTTTCGCATCGATTCTTTCTTAAGCAGTTGAATGGAGAATTACATTATTGATCAATAAATCCGAGTTAGTTTCTTTCTTCAGCAGATGGATATTCTTCTGCCTTTTCCAAAATGTTATCTTCTGAACTGGATTCCTTAGGCTACCGGTTGATTGGTAAATCATCCAATCAAACAAAAATACAGGAATAATTGTTTCTTGTTGTCTTGGACCTTGGTAGTGTTCTCAACATTAAAATCATTGAACAAGAATGTTCTTATTAACATCTAATTAATAATTGCTGATCAGATACCTACACAATTTTTGTCAGATAGCCATTGTTTTTCATCGGACACTGGAGTGGTTAAAGAATATTGGTACACGATATATGCAGGGTTTTGACTGGACCTCACTTGATAGATAAAATCAAAACTAACTTGGTTAGCATGTTATAAAGATAAATCTCAAAAGAGATCATACTTAGCTAGGTAAGGGAGTTCCATTTTGAGATTACAAATCTAACTATTAGGAAAGACAGAGATTAGGATCCAGAAAATTAAAATCAGCTAGAAGACAGCCTCTTCTTCAATTCTATGTAGCATTTGATTGATAGCTGCCGCAATCTCATCTACTGTAGTCAGGTGACATCCTTCTTCAACCTGTTTCATTTTATCAGAAAGGATGGGATCAATTTGAAGGACAAAAGGCACAAATTAAGCGGAGTGTGTTTGCATCTTTAACTAAGAAGTGTTGTATAATTCTTAATTACTACAGAAGTTTCTTGGGATCTCCGCTACGTGAAAAGAAAGAATGGCCCAAAAAGAAAGCAAGAAAAGTAAAGGTCAAGAAGAAAAAGTTGACTGATTAGACTGTATCAAGTCTTAACTAACCTTAACACTAACCGAGTAAAGAACCACTTGATCAAGAGCCGTGATGTTTAGGTGGAGAATAGTGAGCCTCAGGCGTTGAAGCCCTGCAACCATCTTCAAGAGCTGTCTGGGGCGTTTCTTGGAGAGTATTTTAAGATTTGCATGGCTCTCTACCATGGTCACTTCTATGTCTGCGGCACCCCAATGAGTCTCTGCCGCCGTCGACTGATTATCCACAGAGCCCGGAGACTGAGCTGCGCGTGTGGAGTACTGAGGGGAGGAGAAGAAGTCGACAAATGGTGAAGTAGTGTGGCCATTAACTTCTGCTTGTTGCTTGGACCTTTTATGAGCTTCCATGGTCCGCAATAGCTGCTCTAACTCTTTCACAAAATTAATGGCACCTCCAATTATCGATGCTTGGTCGCCCTGGAAATATAAACAACATATAAACATTTTCTGAACACAAGAAAATGCTGCATGTCATAAGAACCAAAACCGATCACTAGGTTTCAATAGCATTTAAGTGAGCATATCCTCAAGTTTCAGAGAAGACTATTATAAGTTTTTCTTTTTATCTCCTCCCAATTTATGTTGGGAGAAAATCTTACGAACACAAAGTCAACATATATGATGTCTTATACAAAAGATGTATGATTGGAACAGTAGAGAGTGATTGTTACTTACCCGCTGGACATAAGAAGGAGGCATCAAAGACCTAATAGCAGCAAGATATTCATTCATTTGTTTCCTACGGTTTCGCTCAACAGCAATGTGAGTCATTCTTTGGTTCTCAATTTCCTCTTTGTTCTTTGTGCTCTTTGTCCGTCTACGCTTCCGTCGGCCACTATCGGTCGCCGGCGTTTGCTCCATTGTAGCAGGTATTAACAACTTTCCAGGGAGAGATCTTTCAAGACTGCATGTCTTTGGTGAAGAATTTGGATCCCACTCTTTAGCATGTCGCATGATGGATGGAGATGAAGGATCCCAGTTCTCATGCTGACCTTGCAGTCGTTCTATGTTACTAAAGTTATGGTCTAAAACCCCAAGATAAGACTTGCCATCTTGTTTAAAGCCACAGTTAGAGCTCCAAGATCCTCCCCCTCCTCCTGCTCCATAACTATCCTTACGAACATAACCAAATGCGTCTTGTGCATACACAACTGCCTCTAGTGCCATATCTAAGTTAAGGACAAGCACACAAACAGGTGGACCCTTTGTATTTCCTAATTCTGATTTCCTTGTTCTCACTCTTAGAAGAAGTTTACAAACATAAGCTAGAGGTGGAGTAGGATTGTAGACCTACCAACCAGGGAATGGACTCTGGTGACTAGAGGAGACTTGAAAGTTGTGGGGGGACTATCAAATGAAGCAGAGTATTGTGTGTATCGGTGTAAGAAACTCGAACGAAGACATAAGCCAAAGCACAACACAACAAAAGATCCAAAACACTCAGCTTTTGATCAGTCCCTCTAGGCCTAAAGAGAGGGCCAAGAGACCTTAGAGACGTTTAATCAAAACCTAGAAAAGCTAAAGCTTCTTGCACGTGAGATTGCATTGTGACAATAGACAAGTCATTTAGACTGCAGAGAGAGAAGAGAAAGAGAGAGGGAAGGAGACAGGGAGATTCTCTTGGCACTCGGATATTGTAAGTACTGCTTCTCGAAAATGAGCATAGAACATACTCAAACAACGAAACCAATAAAAATAAATAAATAAAGAGAAGAAGGAAAAACGTGGTCGAGAGCAGGGCGTCATAATTGACCTAAAGACCGTCCTCTTCTTCGACTAAACTGTAGTGAGCAAGTGCGTAAAGGTTAAAAAAGTCCTTTGAGTGCAAAAGCCTAAAAGTGAATGCTTCTTACTATTGTTTCATTTGGTAATAATGTGGTCGGACACTTGGGGATGAAAAAGAGGAAGATGACGAAAAGCTGATAAAATAGTACAGAGATTCTGATGCAAGGTCCATGGGGAGAGGTGTATGATGAAAGAAGAAAACGGGCAAAACAGCCTAGTCAGTTCTGGGAGGTCTGGAAATTTACAGGGAATCCATGTGACTACACGAGGGCTACTTTTGTAATCATCTGTAATTTTATACACCAATGCAATTATCTCTCATTCTTTTTCATTCATTCTTCTGTTTCTTTTATCTCAATTATAATTTAGTGTTCCTACCTTCTTTCTGAAATTTTATTTCCATAAAATATTATTCATTCCTTTTAGTGTATTATCAAATTCGTTTGACTTATAATTAGGTGCTTAAAATTCCGAAATTTGCCCTTTTAGTCCTTCTTCGATTCCCCTTTGTTTACTTACCAGTTCTTCATATTCTAAAACTAGCCATAAGACGTATCTTTTTATTCTCGTGAGTCGCAAACTTCATCTAAAACATTAAGATATTTTTATTTCTGTTAAATTTAATTTTACTTAATCTTAATATTAAAAGAGGAGTACATTATATCTTAATCGCAAATCTTAAGGTATTAACATCATGTTAAATTTAACTTCTGTTAATGTTCAATTTAGAGAATGAGTATGCTATATATAAAAATTACTATATTTTAGTTCAAATTTTTATAATATTAAATTATTATCTCATTTTATATATAGGTTCCCTTCAATTCTTATTTTTTTATGTGAAAAATACAAAATGATGTGACACCCTAGTTATAAATTTATAATAGAATTATATAATAGTACAAGTCCTCCAATTAATGACAAATTGCTGTCATTTCAATTGAGCTGTGTATTTTCTTGCTACACTAAAGTGGCCCACAAATTAAATCTTTTTCGACCCTTGTTTCTTCTTAAACACTGGCAAATTATAAGAGAATCCTGAAGTTGAAGAGGCGGCGTCGGGACAAGCGCGGTTCGTTTCACCTGGAGTTTTCCTACATTTGACTTTAAAATGTAAAATAAACGACTTAAAAGACTCAACATCGAAATTATCCTCTTAGAATTGTCCTAATCCTTAACGATTGAAATAGCGGCTTATAAATGTTGATGACAACCATGTTAAATACAGTCTGTCGTGCCGAATCAGGTTTTCTAATCCTAAATAAGCTAGCCCTTATAAAGTAGTCAGCAAATAAAACAAACACTAAGTCTACGTACACCACTGCAAATTTGTTTTCACCTATCTTCGCATCGCATGTGGGTCGAGCGCAAAGTACGCAGTCAGAAATTCTTGCTCTCAGACCATCTGGACTGGACGCAATGTGCGATTCGGCTATTAAATTAATCATATATGTAGTGTATTAGCATAGGGGATAGATCCGAGATCTGGCTTAATTAAATGGCTAAACTGTTTTGGCTAACTGGGGTTTGTTGTCTTAAGCGAAAGAGGATCAGGATCGGGACCCCAATTTATGGGAACCTGCTTATTGTTTTTCCTTTCTTCTGGTACAACTTGCAGGCTAGATTCTTGATTGGGAGCTGAATCTAATCACTTGGCTTAAAGCATAAAATTACTGCAATGTTTTTTTTTTTTTTTAAATTTCAGAACTATTCCAACGGAAGGAGTATATGCTCTAAGTACCAAGCCAGGCTCTCGGTTCAAGGGCTGAGTTAGAGCCTCAAGTTTAAGCCCATTTATACAGACTTCGTTTTCCCTGCTGAGCTTCTATATACAAGTTAGGGCTCAGCTTTGTCTTGTAAACTCCAAGAGACCTGCCTCTACTATTAATCGATGCCGAAGGGACCACCTAGTGGTTTGTGCATTACAACTAATTCGGTCAAAAAATAATTTAAAGATATTTATTATCTTGTATATATTTTAATGTATGTGATAAAGTTCCCACGATAATTATACATTGCAAATAAATTATAATGATGTTATAATTATAAAATTCATACTACATTTATATATTATTCTTAAATTGTTCCTAATTATTATTTTATTAAAGTTGAAGATTAATAAAATGTAAAAATATTAATACACGTTATATTTTTCCTTAGAAAGAAAGTAGCATATCTCATAGGCTAAAATGTGGAGATATTTAAGCAAATGTTTGAGTGCTTGTTAGAGAACAAGTTCATTGAACTGACCTGATATTAAAATTTAGAACATCACTTATAAGTCTATAAAAATTCTCATTTTGATGATTGTATAAAATGATCATTTGACTTAAGGTTTTCAAAGTTATCTTGTATATGAATTGTTATGTTTTGATACTACTTATGACCTATTCTAGTTATGGGTAGTTTAGTTAGTAGTCATTAGATGTAGCATGAACTATAAGGAGGTAGTTAAGTAATCAAGATAAAATTCATCAACCTAAAGTAATTAGAGATAATTTTTTATTGTTTTTGATTAGTATTGATTCGAAAAATCCTTGACTAAAGTAGAATAATGTTTTGTAAATAATTTACAAATTTCATTAATTAAATCAATAGCTAATGACAGAGAACTAATATAATTAGACTCAAAATAAAGTAGATATTAATTCATACTCTATGTCTAACCGAAATATTATATGACGAAATGACTGAATTATATTAAAAAATTATGCCCAGAAAGGTTAGTCAAAGCTACTTCGACATTTCTAAATATTTGGGTGGTCATTGTGTATTACTAGATACCAATTTTGATCTATGATTACAAATTGTTTAATTGAAGAATTAAAGATAAATTAAAAGAAGCTTTAATTTATCTAATTATAATTATAATTTATAATCATTGCTAATATGTTTGAGAATTTAATAGGTCTCACATGAACAACGAGTTGAAGAGAGTAAAGACAATCAAGTCCACTTGATTGTAAAGTTTGAAAAATTTATCGATTAAATGTGAGATATTTAATAAATAAGGATCAATTTAAGATATCAAATAATTCTAACTAAAGTTTAATTGAAGTTAGATTTTAATTTTAATTAAATTACTAAAATGTCCAAACTTATTATAAATAAGTTTAAGCTCTAATGGAGCTAACACTTTTTGCTTAACAATCTTTATAAGAGTTACAAGATTCTCCAAACTTATTCTTCGGACACTGTTAGAGCCTGAATATTTGTATAGTTATGGTGGTTGAGATGAGTCAATTTTGAAAACAGTTCAAGGGATACGATAAGAAAAAGATCAATCTTCAGAATAAGTTACAAATTAAGATTCATGTTTTCATATGATTTAATTGTTAATCATTTTATAGAATTAAAATGATCTTGATTTGTGAGAAATTAAAATACGAAAAAGTTTTGTAATCATTTTGTTGTAATTGGGACCGGATCTTTTCCCAATTTCACAACAGTGGTGCAAGAGCAATCTTTAATTCTATGATTTGATTAAATTATTTGATTGTTATTGATTAATTTTTGAATCGAACTGTTTCATGGTTAAATAATTTGAAAAGTTCGAATTGAATATTCCAAAACCATTTTTTCAATTTAGAATTGAAAAATTATTTTTTAAAACAACAAAAACAGTCGAAACCCATAATTCATTATCTAAAAAATCAATTGACTCATAATAACAGCAATTGAGAACTCAAAAAGTTTCTGAGTTTTGGACTCGTGCGATGATTAGAGTTCTAGTTTGGGTTTTGGTATTGTGGCTTTTGCGGTTGCTGGAAAAGAAGCTGCTTATGACTCCATCTGGCAGTAGTATGTTACTCGAATAAGGCAGTGACTGTTGGAATTGATGGCGAGTTGAAGGTTATTGTTTTGTCACATCACTAGTCCACAACGACGAGAGGAGGCATCGGTGGCAAGGCGTGAAATTGCTTGTGTGAACAAGCATAACCTCTAGGAAGTGGCAACTGTGGCAGTGTGGAGGCGTAGAAATTGCAGACGTGATGCTGATGAAGCTGGAGTGTGCCAGAGGTGGAAAGTTGGCAGCAGTCTGCAGTGAGGAGCCTCTAGCTATAACGGTAGTAGAAGTAGAGAAACCTGTTGTTGGTGGTTGGCGAGTGGAGGATGGCGGTAGCATTGGCAGCATGCGAAGTTGCTGGAGAAGACATAGGCCCGTGGTAGTTTGGAGAAAGAGGCAGCTAGAATTTTTCATGTTTGTGATTTTACGGTTTATGAGATGAAGAAGATAGGTGTTTGGTAATATAGACAATCTTATCTTAAGTATGGAATAAGCTTATTTTAGGAGTGGAATAAGTGATGTTTGGAGATAGGTTTAACAATGGGCATGTTTTGCAACATGGATAACTTTGAGGATGTTTGGACACTAGAGTAGGATTTGTTTTGTTTGGTTACAAGCTTAATGTAAACTAAACTAAGAATAAAGCTTGTTTGGCTTTAAGATTAATGTTCTTAATAAATTTTATTTCAAGCAATTTTAAAATTGTTTTAAAATCTAAAAATCAATTCCAAATTTAAAGTAATTATTTTTTAATATGACTACAATTAATAATTTATTGATTTCTATTTTAATTTTAGAAAATTAGTCTCCATTGATAAGACAAATGAAATTAAATATCTCGTTAAAATATTAAGTACACACTAATAACGTGATTGTTATCTTCCATTATTATAAGAATAAAGTAGAGTTTTATTTTTTGTTAGACTTGTTGAGCAAATTTATGGCCGCTTTAACCTGAATATGTTTAGCCTTATGCAAGTGGGTTATACTTAACTAAATTTCTGTTATTTGGATGAGCAAACTCATGATCATAAGAATTTATAGGAAGAGTTAGGAATAACATATAAGATATGTTTTAAATAGAATTGTTATCTAACAGATTTAGGAGTCATGTAAGGTGTGATTAATAAAGATATTATCTGCATAATTTAAGTTTGGTTAGTTTATTGAGCAAACTTAAGATCAACTATATTTGAATGGGATCTTAGCCCACTAGAAAGATTAGAGTAATTTTTTCGAATAATAATGAAGGCTATTATTTCAAATAAAATAGTGAGAGAAACCAAATACATGATTAAAGCCTTAATCTCATTTGGTAGTCATGACATATAATTAATTACTTTCTTTTTTTTACATTTATATTTTGTTCTGAGTAAAATGTACCTTGTTTAGTATAGTTAATACTAAGTTAATGAACCCAAAGTTTTGGACATAGGATATGTTTGAGAAGAGTTCTCAAAGTTAGATAGAAAATTGTATGTCTATTATGTTATTTTGCTATAATCCTTGTTGAGGATTCAGTGATAAAGTTTTAAAGATAAGTCAAAATTATATAGATGACAAACTATATTGACATTTTGAGTTGACTAATGTCTCTTAAACTTTGATGATAATATGTAAGATGTATGCCAATATGATGATAGCAAGACGTAAGAGGTTGCATAGAGCAGAGCTAAAAGGTATAGTACCTTGTTGGAATTGTTCCACTAAATTTAGCCTACTAAAAGCATAAACATAGACATCAATTAAAGATATTTGCTATAGTATGATAATATTTGTCAAAATAAGAAAAGTAATTGCATGACTTTTCTTGTCTGTAAGAGATATGATAGAAATCATATGTATTTCTAGTTCATGCTTTTAAGTATTTGATATTAAATTTAAATTCAACATTATTATAATGTTCAAAGCATGATAAGAAATAGAATGATAAGTAAAAGTGGTTAACCAATTTTATAGAAATAGTTTGTATGTGTTGGATTAAAAGAGACTTACGCTTAACATAAATGGAAAGAATATAAAGTTGAATAACTAATACTATCATTTTATGTCATATTGCTTAAATTAATATAACGAGAATCATAAAGTTGCATATAAGGATATGTGTATCCTTTTGATTATGAATCTTATGAAAATTGTGAAACTTGTTAAGTTAAAGAGTAACCAAATCAACCTTTGGTGAGAGGATAATGATGGTATTGAATTGTTAAATTTATACATATGATGTATTGGATGAAATAACAATTCATAAAAGGATGATACTTATATTTCATTAAATTACTACTGACTTTATTGGATATAGTCATATGTATTAAAAGAAATGTTGATATAAACTTTTAAGAAGTTTAAATTTTTTACATCTAAGTGAAAATTAAACATTGATAATGTTGAAGCATTTCAATAAGATCTTTGTTAAGTTTTCAATTTTTGGTTATCTATAGGAAATGAGATTCTTTGGCAAATACTTTTACAATAAAAATTTCATAAGAGTATGACTTTATGTAAGTAGGAAAAATACATTATGGATATTGTATGATGTAACACTATTTTTTTCTATAGTTATACCTAATACATGTAGGAAAATTCCGGGAGGAACATCACATGTTCAGGCAGCGGAAAACAAAAAAATTGGTTCCCGGGACTTTCCCGATCCCCAGGATCCAGGTATCCGTATGAAGACTCAAACCTGAATAGCCAATAGAGACTAT
>JANKYE010000009.1:7055684-7066311 GCA_032467995.1 Erythroxylum dillonii | reverse complement strand
AGGTTTTAAGCCAATAAATTACCAAAGCATGAAGGAGATGAAGAGAGGGATGGGAGTCACGAAATTAAGAGAGAAAATCACTCAAAATACAACTCCAATGGCCTTTGAAAAGTGAGTGTCGTGAGTGGTTAAGAAGAGTCTAGGAAATGTGTCAAAAAGATAGTTTAGTGGCATAGCTTGGCAAGTGACATATGTCACTTGCTATTTGTCCTATTCTCATGCATTCCATTATCAAACCCATTCCAAATGTATGAAACTTGTCAAAAATTCATATAGCCATATATCCCAAAATTCAATGCTAGTTGACAGTAAATTCTACTGTCGATCAACAATTGGTCTGCCACTCGGCATTTTTCCTAGTCCAAAATTTACCTCGAAAAATTTCAGGAAAATTTCCTAAAATTCTCCAAAAATGCCAAATCAATAATTTCACTTTCCAAATTAATTTTCAATAACCATAGCTCACAATTCTCAAAATAATCCCATTTATTACCAATTATACCCGAAAAATGTCAATTGAGTGCATGATCAATGATTTTAATGTGTGCAATAATCCAATTCACAAATGTATATGCCAACATGATGCATTTTGTCTTAATCTCACTTAAGACCACATGTACCAAATTCAAAATGGTAAAAAAAATGCAATTTACCAATATTGCCCCGAGGATGTCCGTTAAACGGACTCACATGTCCGTTAAACGGATATAGACTGGCCAAGCAATCCAAATTCACCCGAGAAGATCCGTTAAACGGACCTGCATGTCCGTTAAATGGACATGAATCACCCAACTTGTTCCAATTCACCCGAGGTTGTCCGTTAAACGGACTTCCATGTCCGTTAAACGGACATGACTCACACAAATCCTCTTCAAAGCCTCTGGTCTCACACTCATTTGTCGACACACTATACTCTTTGAGCTCACTCATATCACATTTTAGGGTTCCAACCCTTCACAAGGGAACAGGATATTACACTTCCACCCTCCAAATCATGACCGTACACTATCACAGAAGCTTACATGGGAAATATAAAAGGTCGTGGATGTCAACATTGTTAAATTAAAATGACTTCACGTTTAATAATTTTGGTGACAATCAAATAATAATAATATTAGAAATAAATGAACTGTTTTAATAGGTGTGTTAAGTGTGCAGCAAAACACAAAAGATACAAAACATAGAAGAAATGAGGCAAAACACAGAAGAAGTGTGAAAAAACACAGAAGAAACAAAACACAGAAGAAGCAAAACACAAAAGAAGCGCGAAAAACACAGAAGAAACAAAACACAGAAGAACAGTAAAAACACAGACAATACGAAGACGAAGACACGATAGTACGTTAGACGGTTAATCAGTTAGAGTTAGTTACAGAACTCAACTGAATAACGGTTTCTACAAGAAACAAGAAGCAGTTATCAAAAAGCAGTTGGAGACGAAGGCTATAAATACAAGTCGTAGTCGAAGACTGATCTAGTTTTCGAGAACTTTAGTTTTTGAAATTCAACGTTTAGCTTTCAAGTTAAAAATTTTGTATTCATTGTGTGAAACATGAGAGCAATATTTACTGTAACAATGCTCGCAATATCTTTCTAGTGAGAGAAAGGACAAGTTGAAAGCCTGAAGTGGCTAAGAGAGTGAAAACAATACTTTGTGTAAGAGACCTGAAGAGGCTCTGTGAGGGAAAGAATACTTATAACTTTGGAGAAGTTTAGTGAAATCTCAGGAGAATTCTGAGGACTGGATGCAGCCCAAGGTTTGGGGTGAACCAGGATAAAATCATCGTGTCCATCTTCTAACTCTTTACTTTAATTTCTATTTTTTTATACAAGTATATAGAAGTTATTTGCAATTTAATCACGTAGATATTTTCGCATAAACATTGTGATATTCACTTAATAGCTTTGAAAATTTTAGTTTGCAAAGAAATATCAAAGTGGTTATATTCACGAAAAGGGTACACAATTCAACCCCCTTCTTGTGTATTTTGCATATTGTACGTAAAGTCTATACTAAAAAGTGATTTACTTCAGTTGGTATCAAAGATCAGTTTCCAAGAATCACCGTTACAAAGTGAGGACAAAGATCCATGGCTAAATCACATGTTTTTATAGCTGAAGGCGCCTTCGTCACAAGACCTCTTGCATTCAATGGTGAAGATTATCATTATTGGAAGGACAAGATAAGGCTCTTCATTGAATCCACACACATTGATCTTTGGGATATCATCAAGAATGGACCATATATACCAATGGATGATGAAGGAAATGCCATTCCATGTACCAGATGGTCAGTCGATAAAAAAACTAGATTCTAACTAAACTCAAAGGCCAAGTTCTTTCTAAGTTGTGCCTTAAGCAAAAGTGAATACGATAAAGTTCATGAATGCGACACTGCGAAGAAGATGTGGGACACTCTATCCATTGCACATGAAGGCACCAACTAGGTGAAAGAGTCCAAGATAAGCATTCTTGTCCATCAGTATGAGCTATTTAAAATGAAGGAAAATGAGTCTATTGATCAGATGTTTGGACGATTTCAAACTATCGTTAATTTACTTAAAGCTCTTGGGAGGATCTACGATAATCAAGATCATGTCAGGAAGATTCTCAGAAGTTTACCAAAAAGATGGAGACCTAAAGTCACTGCAGTACAAGAAGCCAAGGACTTGAGTATATTAAAGCTTGATGAATTGCTTGGTTCTTTGAAAATACATGAAGTGGAGCTTGATGCAGAAGATAAGCCCAGACGGGACAAATTTATAGCATTAAAGGCTAGATAAAAGAATCACAAGACTAAAAAAAAAGAGAAGTTTATCATCAAAAGCGTTAAAGATTGAAGAAATCAAGAATGACGATACCAATGAATCTGAACAAGATTCAAGTGAAGATGATGATGAATTATCTTTCATTTCGAGAAAGATCAAACGAATGTGGAAGAAGAAAGCAAAAAGAAATAAAGACTTGTCTTTTAAGAAAAATAGCAAAGACGAAGTCAAGAACAAGAAGACCTCAGTCATTTGCTACGAGTGCAATAAACCAGGACACTATAATTCTGAATGTTCATTGCTGAGAAGAAAGCCAAAGCAAAATAAAGAAAATAAGAAGAGAAATTATGGCAACATGGGAAGATTTGGATTCGTCCGGATCTGATTTTGATTCAGAAGCATCAATTCAAGCAAATATATGCTTGGTAGCTGAAAAAGAAGGTGACGAGGAGGTAACTTCTAACTTTAATGAATTACAAGATGCATATTTAGAGTTGTTAGAAGATTCACATGCTATACTAAAACAGTGTAGATCGTTAAAGAAAAATCTTGTAGAAAACTTGAAAAATACGGAAGTGTTAGAGAGATAAAACGTCTGCCTGAAGAAACAAGTAGACGATATGAAGAAAAGAGTAACTATAGATAGATCCAAGGAAATTAGTCAGCTAAAACAAAGAATTAATACTCTTTCAGTAGATCTATCAACTTTTACTGAAAGTACGAAGAAAATGAATGACATGCTTGGAAGATATAGACACCAGAATAATAAGAGTGGTCTACGGTTTACTAAAAACGATACTCGTCATAAAAAGAATTTTGTTCCATATAGAAAGAAGTATCACCAATCATCTTATTATCATTCTATGAATTATTATAAGACTAACCCCAAAGGACCCAAGAAAATCATGTACCTATGAAAAATATAATATCTACTGCAAATCTCCTTCCTTGGAAAAAGCAACCAGCACCAATGGTATTTGGACAGTGGATGCTCCCGATGTAAAACCTATATTCGCTTCAGCTTCAAACTTTATTCCCATTCTAAGAATAGTAGTGGCATTAATAACACTCTTCACATGCATCTTTATCTTATTACCTCTGTCAAGTAAGATTCCGGATTCTCTAAAGAATCTTGTCAACAGCATACCATAAGGTAAAGAACTAGAATCTCCTTTAGACTTCATCATGTATTTCAAAATCATGAATGGAAGATTAATGGGTTGGTGATTAAGTATATGAAACAAACATTGTTCATTATTCATTGTTACCATGTCCTTTGAACCTATTCTTAGTAGAATGCAGTGGAGAAGCAGTGAATGTAAAACCCTAGCCTTCGGAATAAGGGTTGAAGCCTTTTTGACTCTTGGATCACTACTTCCATATAACTATCGATTAATGTGAGCTTTTTCTACACGACCTTGAGCAATCCATTTGGTATTGTTAAACAGCTTTGCTCCAATACTACAACACCCAATAGCCTTCTCAATAGAATCTTGTGTGACTATAACCGACAACCCATCTACCATTGATATTAAGGTGTTATCCACCACCTTTGCATTCTTCTAGAACTCATATATTTCATTTAAATAAACCATTTCACGAATGTTGAAGAAATTTTTCTAGCCAACTGCTTCAATTTCTAGTTCGATATCCATATGATTTTTCTTCAAGGAAGTGAAATCAACGTGTCTCCGATAGATAAGAGATTTCTCCATTTTGATCTGTAACAAATAAACACTAAACGCACAAATGTATTTCGCTTATCGTAGCGAGGTTAGTATCTAAAGAAACTATCAAATGAGAAGAACTTGAAGTTTAGAATAGAATATTGAATCGTCTTTGTTGAGTGCACCAAATAAGTCAGTTTCAATGTTTTTCAAGAAAATTCTAGAGTATAATGTTTAGAATCTTAAGAAGATTTTTTTTATATGTACTCTTAAAAAGTTACCGTTCGCTACTTACCATTACTATTTGTTTGAAAACTTATGACTTTGTATCTTCTTCCTGTATGAATCGTCTGGGTCATGATGTGTCAAATGAATGGTCATACAACATTACCATATTTCAGTTTTGTCTGATTTCCTTGAATCTATCTTCACTTAAAGGTTTAGTAAAGATATCCGACCACTGTTGATTCGTCTTGACAAATTGTAGATTGATGATTCCTCTCTGTAAATAGTCTCATATAAAATTCAAAAGCTCTATCCTCTTTAGCTTTGCAGTAGTATGAGGCTCCAAAACCTAAGGATCCTCTGATGACTGATATACCAGTCTCACTAAGAAATTGGTGGACATAGAAACAAAGAGGAAAAGGGTCATTTAGAAACCCTAGTAGAAATTCCTAACCAAAAAAATGAGAAATTATAGTATATCCATAGGAGGGACACAACCTTTTACATTTGAATGCCAAATCCCAGATGGAGCAGTATCAGAGGTTTAAGCACCACAGCCTTCATGGAAAAACATTGTTATGATTAGGATTGATTGAGTACGATTCAATTCAAGATGTTGGGATAGATGACCAGAATAAGTTACCCTAATTTCTCTGTGATGATGGATCTTTACGACTATAAGTTAGTAGGGACACAGGAGTATATAGCTAATATGTGTTTAATTTTTGATACATTTAATACATGAAATTTATTGATTAATCCATTAAAATATTTACGACACTCACTTTAGTTCATATTTAGGAAGTGAGGGATTGTCAGCGAATGTTGAATCCTCATATGAAGAAAGTTGAGCAGTAAGAGAGTGTTAGTGAAGGTTGAATCCTTACATGAAGGAAGTGGTTAAAAAGGAAATGGTGAAACTTTTAGATGTGGGTATCATATGCACAATATTTGATAACGAATTGGTTAGTCCAATAAAATGCTTACTAAAGAAGGACGGTATAACCGTTATATAGAGTGAAAGAGAAGAGTTAATTTCCACAAGAGATATCCCGTGATGGAGAGTTTGCATTGACTATTGTAAACTATAAAAAAAAAGAATAAAAATGATCACTTTCCTCTCCCATTCGTAGATTAAATGATCAAGAGACTGGCTGGTAACTCATTCTATTACTTCCTAAATGGTTACTTGGGATGCAATAAGATATTTATCTATCTTAAGGACCAAGAAAAGAACACGTTTATGTGTCTTTATGGTACATTTGCATATAGATAGATACCTTTTGGTTTGTGAAATGCTTTAACTACATTTCAAAGGTGCATGATGTCTATTTTTGCATATATGACCGAGGACATTATGGAAGTATTTATGGATGATTTTTCAGTCTTTGGAGACTCTTTTAGATAGTGCTTGATTAATTTGGACAGGGTACTCCAAAGATGTGAAGAATCATATTTAGTACTGAATTGGGAGAAGTGTCACTTTATAATGCACGAAGGCATAATGCTAGAACATAAAATATCATGCTAAGGTATTGAAGTTGAAAGAGTAAAGACGGAGGTCATAGAGAAGCTTCCACCACCCATCAATGTCAAAGGCGTGCGAGCATTCCTAGGTCATGTTGGATTCTACTACCATTTTATTAAGGACTTCTCGCAAGTTGCAAGACCTTTGAAAAACTTACTAGTTAAGGAAGTAACTTTTCATTTTCATGATAATTGTTTATCTGTGTTTTACCAATTAAAGGAGGCATTAATATCAGCACTAATCTTAACGTAACCAGATTGGTCCTTTCCATTCAAAGTCATATGCAACTCTTGTGACCAAGCTATGGGTTATATGTTGGGCTAAAGGAAGGATAAGAAGTTGGATGCGGTATACTAAGCAAACAAGATATTAACTGGGCCACAACTCAATTACACCACCACTGAGAAGGAGTTACTAGAAATGGTGTATACATGTGATAAGTTTTGGTTATATCTTTTAGGCTCTAAGGTGATCATTTTCATAGATCATGTCACACTTAAGTATTTTTTCGCCAAGAAGGATGCGAAACTGAGGCTTATTCGATGGGTACAACTATTAAAAGAATTTATCATTGAAATATAAGATAAGAAGGGAGTAGAGAAAGTGGTAGTAGACCACTTATCACGTTTGGATGGAGGGGAAATTGAGCAGAGCGACGATATTAATGAGAGATTCTCCGATAAAACCTTGATGTTAAGACAACAAGTGACATTATGATTTGTCGATATAGCACATTTTGTTGCAGTAGAAGGCTTCCTTTGGAATTATCTTATCAAAAGAGAAAACGATTCTTATCTTAGTGTACCCATTATTTATGAGAAGACCCGATCCTATATCAAACATATGTTAAGAAACTAATAAGAAGATGTGTTCCGAAGGAAGAGATGTCAAATATATTGACATAATGTCAAGAAGTTAGGTATGCTAGGCATTATGGTGTGAATAAGGAGATAGTTTGAGTACTCGAATGTGGATTTTATTGGCTGCATCTATTTAAAGAAGCTTAGGAATTTATGGCATATTGCGACAAATGTCAAATAGTAGAGAACATCTCAAAAAGAGATGAGATGCCCTTACTTAACATCTTAGAAGTCAAAGTTTTCAATATGTGGGGACTTGACTTCATAAGGCCTTTCCTATCCTCCATGGGGAACATGTACATTTTAGTAGGAGTGGACTACGTATGACGATAGGTTGAAGCTATGGCAACTTTAATGAACAATGGAAAAGTTATGTAGAAACTCATTAAAAGATTATTCAACCAATTTAGAACGCCAAGAATAATAATAAGTGATGGAGGAGTAAACTTTTGTAATTTGAGGTAGAAATTATTTCCAAGGAAGATCAAATCAAAATAGAGGGGACCTTTTATAATCCCACGTATTTGAATGTGGAGTTCTTAAATTAGAAAAATCGAGCAAGGAAACCTTCAAAGTGAGTAGGCATTGATGCAAATTGTATCTCGAAGGAGTAATCTCAAAAGAAAGGGAAGTAATTTCTTTCTTTTCCAGTGATTAATAACATCTCAGATGATGAATGTTCAAGCTAATTACTATAACTTAGGTAAATCTTGGTAGTTAGGATTGTTTGAATTTCAATAATTTGAAGTGGATTGGATGGCTAAAATTCGTGTTTTGAAGTTAATATGTGTTAAAGAAGCAAGCTCAGAGGTTACTTGATGAGGAAATGATGAAACGGGACACAGGTGACAAAAGTCACTATGTCACGATTGTGACTCCCATGTCACGATCGTGCACAAATAGCTTTTGTCATGTTCATGACATCTAGGTGCACGATGATGATAAGTCACATACCGTGCATATACACATGAATTTCACCCTCTAAACCCCATTTTACCCCTACTTCTTTAACACTAACCCCTTTATATTCATCATTCTTCTCATTTTACGCACACCACTTCTCTCTCTAAGCTTTAGCCACCACTACATATCTCTCTCACTTCTCTCTACACTCCTCTTTAGGTTTCCACTTGGTTTTTACATTTTTCAACTAGATTTTAATTCCTCTAACATATATTTTGTAGTTGCAAACAAACTTTGCAGTGGTTTCTACAAGATTTGGTGCTATTTTTCTTTATTCACGTTTTTGGGTGTTGTTGGTGCATTTTGTTGTGTTCTTGGTTTATTTTTGCAGTTTTACACTTACTTATGGCCCTGAGAATTAAACAAAGTGCTAAACGCTCTCATCCTAAATGAAAAACACAAATAATAAGAGAGATACACAAAATAGAGTTGTTGACTTTGGAGCTCCTATTCTAATTTACTTGGAAGATGAAGGTATCTGCTTTTGAACCCTTTGATCTAGAATTGTTAGTGCACCTAGATATTTTGATTTTGATATTTTAGATAATCTTGGGTTGAAGGATAAGGTTGAGAATTTGAGTAGTAAGATTCAATGGGACAAATTTATCAAATTTAATTATGATATATATGAAGAATTAACCTTTGAATTCTATATTACTCTATACATTAAGTCGTGGGATTTGACTGAGGCTTTGTTTCAATTAGGGAGTGAAGCATATCATTTGAATTATGACATTATGAAATAAATTGTTGGATTTCCTAGGTTGAATATAATTGAAAAACATGATGATCCACATTTTTCAATCCATAGTTATTGCCCTTAAAAAGAAAACTAACCATCTTGGTATGGGTTATATTGTCACCGCACTTGCTGTGTATTATGGTGTAAATATTGATGGGATAATAATTGTTCTTCCTAAGTTTTTGAATCATACAAATTTAAGGCGAGATGAAATCTTGGCAGTCGTTCATATGGGCCTCCGAGTTGAAATCTTGGCAGTTGATCATATGAGCCTCCAAAACAAAAGTAAAACACAGGATAGGGCAGGCTAGTTTGAGCTTCGCACAACCTCATCTACAAAATGAAGGCTCAACTACTAAAGAGACCTAGGATAATGAAGAGGTAGGTTGGGAGAAGGTCCTTAATGTGGTTTTGTACAATAACAAACTATTGAAGGATATGACACAAGAACAACAACGATAGTGATGCAATATTAAGAAGATCTTCAGATACTTTATTGATCAAGATGTTCACATTGTCTCTAACACCATCACCACCTCAATCACCTTAACGAGTTTCATGATATTACCTTTCTTTTATGTTATTTCTTGTTATTTTTATATGTGTGTTTGTTGTTCTCTCACATTAAGGACAATGTGTTGTCCAAGTATGGGCAAGACTTTTCATTGACATGTCACAAGTGTGAACTTTGTATACCATAATGTTAGTTTTTAATTAGTTTTACTATTAAAGAAGTCCTCTAAAGACAATCACAATTAGCACTTATTGTACAAATCATTTTATGATTAATAAAGGCATTTTTCATTGTTTCGATGTTCATACGTTTACAGATTTGATGTTGATCTTAAATTGATTTAATTAAGTCCTTGATACAAAACATAACATGGAGGAAATCATGATGATATCATAATAATAAGATTCCTATCTTGTGTAATTATGTTATTATCTAAACTTTTCCTAGTCATAAGATTAATGAGATGTGATATCATTAATTCGGATAAACTAGTACATGTTAGATTCCTTGATTAGATCAAGCAGTAGATCTCATAAGCAATAGACATGAGTTGTTTAGAGTTAACATGTGGATGCTTACTAAGGGTAGTAAGTACATTAGATTGACCCACTATAAGACAATCATATGAATATTCTATTCCAGTGTCAACAATAGTATCATCATAGTAGTGATGCAAGTATTCTTTGACTTAAGGTGCTCAAGGATATCTCGAATACTAATCCTATGCTTTGACTCTATTCATCGGTGCCTTTCAAGGGTTACTCATAGGGTAGTGATTGGGTACAGCTTGAGGTATTCAGAGGTATTGAGTAGCCAATAAAGGATTCACCACTCCTAATAGAAGGAGATGATACTCACGACCTCTTGTTGGGGTCATTACTCGGGAGTCTCTGGCCAAAGTAGATATGTTTCGTGAAGAGAGTCTTCAGTGATACATAGAGTAATGAGATCCTTAGGATAAGATCTAATATCAATTGGACTAGATGTGACGTAGTCAGTCTAGTGAGAATTGAAACTTTGACCATATTCTGAACTAAGTGGAGTATAGATGGTGAAAAGATAAATTGCATGGCAACATTGCATATGGAAGGGCTCATAGTCAAACCATTGACTTTTTGGTCAATTGGGGGTCATAACGTGTTGCTAGATACCGCTCTTCATTACTTGAATTAAGTGTTAATTCAAGTGACCAACATAGGAAATCTAAAGGATGATTAAAATGATGTTGAATGGTGATTCAAGATATGAGAGAGTGTTTCAGGATTGTATAGCGATGCGATCGTTGTAACATCCCGACCCCAAAGGCAGGGTTCCATTGGGAGTTGAAGGCCACTGGTATAAGTGTTCGAAGGTTGATGAG
>JANKYE010000009.1:7040190-7055584 GCA_032467995.1 Erythroxylum dillonii | reverse complement strand
TGACTGTCTACTGTAAATTGTTGTGTCTATGACTGTATGATTATTGTGACTGTATATTACTGTGACTGTGACTGTAGTCCGTAGTATTGCTGCAACTACCTTATTACTGTGAATTGATTATGTGATACATGAATTGGGCGAACCATCGATGATGGTTCCTCACTGAGTTCGTAAAAACTCATCAAAATTTTGCATCTATTTTTCAGGACTAGAAGAGTACCTCGTTTGACACGGGAGTATACCTACTGCATGCAAGTTGAGATAGAGGTCGGGATCAGTTCGCGTCTGCATTAGTGTTTCATAATATTGTATTCCGCAATCTTTGTAAACTGATTTGTATGTGAACTTTCTAGTTACTGTAAAGTATTGTTAAATGATTGTAATAACTGCAAATGTTTACTACTGTCTACTGCTTATTTCGTGCGAATGCATGTCTTAAAATAAAAAAGAAAAAGAAAAAAAGTATGTGTACTGAGTTTTACTTGACTGATGTAGTACGCCACCCTCGCGGGACACGAACTCGGATATCACCAATGATATCAGGTTTGGGTCACGCGGGAGTGGGGTGTTACAGTATGTGTTGGAGTATGGATCCCACTTTGGATTTTGCCTTCTTGGATACACTGCCGACACTTCCTCATATCTCCCAGGGCATACGCTTGAGATGTGCATCACCGACCCGCAAGTGTCGCAACTAGGTGCGGTAAGATCCATCGAAGATGAGGGGTGATGCACATTCAAGTTCTTTAACTCGGCAGTGATGAAAGATAACTGTGATGTTATCCTGTTTTCCAGTGAATCCACCTTTGATTCTAGACTTTCCATTCTTTTTGCTTGAGCTGTTAAAGCTCCCACTTCATGCATTCCTCTAGAATCTCTAACGCTGTATTATTGGTGGTTTAGAGCCATCTTCTTGATTAGATCCCACGCTTCAGGCGCCGTGAGGTCGATCAAAGATCCTCCAGATGCTGCGTCCAGCATTCCTTTCTCTTGGCTCTTCATCCCATCATAGAAATACTGCACCAATTGGTCATCCGGAATTTGATGATAGGGGCACGTCAAGAGTAGGTCTTAAAAACGATTCCAGTAGTCATACAAGGACTCATCATAGTCTTGTTTTGCTGAATAGATTTCCTTCCTCATTGAAGATGTCCTTGAGGCGGGGAAATATTTCTCTAGGAAGGCCTTCCTCAAATTAGCCCAGCTAGATATACATTTGCTACATGCCTCGGGAGGCTTATATACCACTCCTGTGCCTTTCCTTCCAGGGATAGATGAAACACCTTCCAAAGAACTTGATCCAATGGTGCTCCTACTGGTTTCATGCTTTGACAAATCATCGACAATGATTGTAGGTGCCTATAAGGATCTTCTCCTACCAAACCATGAAATTTAGGAAGGAAATTAATCAGCAACCCTTTTACTTCAAAATTCATATCAAAATTAGGGCAAGCAGCAGTAACTGGGTCATAATTAACATCGGAAGTTGTGGCTTCCCTAATAGTCCTACTTCTTTGATTTCCGTTGTTCTCGCCTACTCTCTCTTGCTCACCATTTAATCCATGATCTCCATTCCTAGGTTGGTTAGCAGGAAAATTAGGGTTTGGCAAAAAGTTGGGGTTTTCAGCCACATTTTCCTCTCTTTGCTGAACTATCCTATGTCTCTCTTGTTCTTTCCTCTCTTTCCTAAGTTTCCTAAAATGTCTTTCAATTTCTAGTTGGAAATGAACAATTCTAAGTTTTTTGGGCATGCACAAGAGCAATTCATAGAGGCAAAAATTGAAGCTATAGTAAAAATTGACTCACAATCACACAAAATCAAGCAAAAAGTGAAATGTGATGGATGTGAGTGTGTGAGTGTATGAATGTATGTATGAATGTGTGTATGTATGGACAATTGCTAAGTATGAAAAGTCAAAGTCTGAAAGTATGCTTGTATGTGTTTCTAAATGTATGCTTATGCAAAAGAAATTCAAAATCTATATTATTGACAAGTGTGGAACTCAAACTATCAAAAATGCAATGCAAAGAAAAGGTTCCTATTATCAACGATAGTTAAAGTTGACTTTGGCTAACCTATGGAAAACCAATTTCTTGGTTCCCCGACAACGTCGCCATTTTGGTCAGCTCTTCTTCTCATTCTAAAGATCAAACCCTTGGAAACCGAATAAAAAAATAATTAATTACAAGGATTGTAGTATAGGATGCAATCTCGGGTCGTCTCACTTAATTGGAACCTAACGAAAGAGGTTTAAGCTAGCCTATAGTAAAAAAAATGCAATTAAAGTTGATAAAAGGGGTTTTGCATGTTGATCAAAATTGAGGAAATTAAACTAAAATTAAATAAAATTGTATAAAAAGTATATTTTTGGATTTTTGGGAAATTGAAATAAACAAAAGTTCAAACAATGATCAAATGAGATAAAGTCCTCTTGAAAACAAGCTTAGGCTATCACGGTCCAAAACAAATTTTTGGGGGATATAATCCACTAAGTTTTCGAATAATCAACCTTAAAGGACTATTTAAGTCCAAGGATTTAATCAATGAACTCCATTTCTTAAAACCTTTTTCAAAGCATCTTAGTGTGTGGAATGGGCAAGTTAATGCAAGTGATCAATTGGATCAAGCACAATCTCAATATCTAACACAACTAGGCAGATAAAGAAATTAACACAATCACCAAAACACATATATGAGACTTTATATATTTTAAGGATCAGAATTCTACATATAACCATATCCATAACACAAAACATTGTTCGCACTTGATTAAACTCTAACCAAGCTAATCTAACTATACTACCGTAAACCTTAACTCAGCGATTTACAATAATATAATTAAACTTGGACAATGTCGAATTACTCCCCTTTGAAGTCCGGTGAACTCATGCCATTGCTACATTTTCAAGAGGTTGGAAGTCTTAGCCGTGCATGACTCTACAGAGACCGACGGTGGAGGTGACAATGAAGTGGCCGGCGGTGATGGATGGTGATAGGAGATGGAAATAATGGTGGTAGGGTATCGGAGCATTTCTGTTGTCTCTGATGGCTGCCAAATGTGTATCGTGTATATTGTGTATTTTTATCTTCGTAGCCCCCTCTTTAACCTAATTTGGCAAGTTTTTAAAGGAAGGGGTCGGGTCGGGTCGGAACAGTGAGAGAATTTTCCATTTAAAGTTTGGGCACCCGTCTGCTCGCCGCGACGAGATGATTAGTTGACGTCGCGGTGTGCTCTTCTAGGTTTGCTCACCGGGGCAGGACAATTAATAGATGCCGCGGCGTGTTGTCCTTGGCTCGCTCGCTGCGGCATCTGTTCGTCTGGATGTGCCGCGACGTGCGTGATGAAACTCATGTCTTGTTGACTTTCTCATTTCTTTGACTCCCTTTTCTCCTACAATATAAAATAGCAATTTGCAGTATCAATTGTCTTTAGAAAAATTATAATGTAGTTAATGTCGATTTGCAACAATTTACTAACAAATTGCAAATAATATGAGCTCACTATAAGGAACTAATTTAAGCACAAAAATTACAATTTGGAGTCAAAAAGTACATTAACAGTTCTGAAAGTGCATCCAATTTATAAGATAAACTTGGGCTCAATCACAATGGTATCTTAAGTCAATGATACTATTACCTCCTTTGGATTTAAAGAAAACATCGTTGATCAGTGTATATATCTAAATATCAATGGGAGTAAGTTTATATTTTTGAGACTTCATGATGATGATATCTTGTTAGCTACTAATGATCTTGGTTTAATGTACAACACCAGGAAATTTCTCTTTGAGAATTTTGAAATGAAAGATATAGGAGATTCCAGTTATGTAATAGGAATTGAAATATTCCATGATAGGTCACAAGGATTGTTAGGTTTATCTCAAAAAGCTTATATTAATAAGATCTTAGAGAGATTTTGCATAATTTTTTTGCAAATGTAGTTTCAATTCAGAAGGGAGACAATTTTAGCCTTAATTAATTTCCAAAGAATGAATTGGAAGATAAGCAAATGGAAAATATTCTTTATGTATCAAGTTTTGGAAGCCTAATGTATGTTCAATCTTGCACCAGATTAGACATTAGCTTTACTGTCAGTATGTTGGGTAGGTATCAAAGTAATCTTAAATTGAATAATTGGAAAGTTGCAAAGAAAGTTTTGAAATATCTACACGGTACTCAAGATCATATATAGGAGATTCAGTCATTTGGAAGTAATTGGATAATTAGATTTAGATTTTGCAGGTTGCATTGATACTAGAAGTCTACTTTTGGCTACCTTTTCTTATTAATTGGAGGGGCTATTTCTTCGAAAAGTGTGAGGCAATCTTCATCCATTATAGATGTAACATTCCATTTCCATACTAAGGGTTAGAAACTTAGATTTCTGTAAATGAAAAATAACAATGAGAGATTAGAGAAATTCACTTCATGCTCATGCATACTATAGCATACACGTACGTGAATTTGAATTTTGCACATGTTACAATGACTGTACATGCACTCATTTGATATTTTCTGGGTATAATTGATATTTAATGTGTTTATAATGTGAATTGTAGATTATGTGTCTTAAAAATTAAGTTGACGTGTATAAGTAGTGATTTAGAATTTTTTTGGGTGAAATTTGAGAATATTCTAAAATTTGAGTATTTTTGACTAGGAAAAATGCCAAGTGGTAGAATAATTGATAAATGGCAGTAGATATAAGAGTCAAATAGCAGTGGAAATTTTTATTAATGACATTGGGATTTAATAACATATGTCATTGAAAATTAGGAGACAATTGGATCACAAATGGACTAGAGATTAGTGGTAGTGAGTACCATTAGTAAAAGATGATATTTGGATTTTTGAGTGATAAGTGTCATAACACTCACCAAGTATTAAATTCATCGTTCATTACATTTAAAAGCTATCTTGCTTTGTCTTTCATGTTGCCATATGCTTTCTTCTTCATTTTCTTCTTCTTTACTCCCGATCTTCTCACTGTTTCTCACTGTCACCCTCATTACAATGAGATCTTGCCTTCCTTCACTTTGTTTCTTCAAGGTCTTTACTATCTCTTCTTTTTGTAACTTAAAACCTTGTCTCTCCCTCATAAATGATGATGATCGTGTGGTGTTGAGAAGCTAGGGTTAAAAGTGATTTGAAGATCTTAAAGCTTAAATAAGTAAGTAGTATGTTATTCTTCTTGATATGTTGAGTGAAACATGCATGATGATAGAAGGTGATATTGGAGTAAAACATATGAGCAGAAAATTGATGATAAAGGGTGCTGGAAAATGTGCAGATACAATGTTTTCATTAAACATGCATCTGCATTTTAGCCATATATTAATCTGTAGACATCCAAATAGGATGATTTTAATTTTATATTAAATTAGAGACATATGGCTATATTTTTCATGAAGAAATGGAAATCTAATACTGTATCTACGAATTCCAAAATTTGGCCTGAAGTTGAGCTTTTGGATTCTCTCATTGTTTAGGAACAGTCCGTAGTATTTTAGGTATAACTTACAGAATATTGCACCAAATTACATGAAATTAGTTTCATTAGAAGCTTAAGACATAAAGGAAAAATTTGCTAGAAGAATGTTTTGCCTAAATCCTTCATTTTCCTTATCACAATGACCATGAAAGATTGACCTGAAGGTCTGTTTTGTGAAGAGCTAAGATGAAGCTTGAATAAAAGATAGCGCACGATCGTGACAAAATGTGTCATTAAGGAATTGCACGATTGTGCAAGCACGATCATGAAAATGGAGGATCAATTGGAAGTGCACAATCGTGCACAGTGAAGGTATACTGCTGTTTGATAGCTTTGAACATCCTTCACTCTTTCGGCCATAACTTCTTCTCTAGACCTCCAAATGACGTGAAATTTGAACCAGCAAACTCCTCACACATTTTTCCTTCTCTCCAAAAATAATTATGGCCATCTAAATTCATTCAGAGGAGATGGAGTGATGAGTTTAGGATAAAAATGATGAAATGCTCTGGAATTTCTTAAATGAAATGATTTCACTAAACAGTCATCAGTATTTTGGCCATATTTTGACCTGTAATTTTCCAAATGGAATGATTTTTTATTTAGATTAAACTAGAGACATATGGTTACAAATTGCCTGAAGAAATATAATTTCAATTTTGTCTCTGAGAATTCCAAAATCTGGCTTGAAGTCGAGTACAGAGTACTATTGTAGTTTAAGAATAGTCTGAAGTATTTTGAGTATAACGTTCAGAATATTAAATCAAATTGTATGATTGTGGTGTCATTAGAAACTTAATACATAGGGGAAAATTTTATAGAAGAAAGTGTTGCCTAATTACTCCATTTTCCTAGTTAGAATGATCATGCAAAGTTAACGCAAAAGTTTGTTTTTAGAAAAATCTGGAATGATCAATGGAGTTATGAACTTAGATTCAATTTTTTTGATTGAGGTGTAAACCTAAGTTCAAATTATACTTATGTGAGTGTTGGTATATGAATGATCATGTGACGAGATTGTTGGAAATATACTCGAGATTGTCATTGAGAATGCATTGTACATAATCCATATGTATACATATATGCATAAATGAGTACTTACATAAGTGTGCAAATTAGTAATATGTGTAAATGTACATTGCATGATATAGAGGAACATTTAGAGTGTCAACATCTAGACATTGGCAGGACTTTGAGGCAATAGCTTTTTGGAGCAACCTGTGAGTAACCTAGACGGTCTCACTTGAATATTTGTTTGTAATAAATTCTGTATTGGTTTATTTTGTGAATGTGATTGTGTTGATTCTGGACTTTGAAAGTCCGAGGCATTTGATGCATGAATAATGTTGAGATATTAGTACTGTACTGCTATCTTTTACACATAAAGACTGATAAAGAATTGTTAACTTTGCAAATAAGTAAGGTGCAAAAAGTAAAGAACACCAAAAATTTTACTTGGTTCGATAGCTTTCAATGCTATCTACATCCAAGGTTCCCACTGATAGTGGTTCAACTAGTATGAAGAAGTAGAGTAAAGTTTACAGAGTTTGAATGTTTATGAAAACACTTGCAAGAGTCTTTAACTCTCCTACTACTCACTGGTAAGTACCCTAGCATACTCTCAAACCTTTTTCACTTTTAATTCTTACACTCTCAGATGATGAATACAATGTGTTGAGAATGATGAAGTATGTGTATCCCTTGTATTATATCTCCCGATGCTTGTGTTCTTTGCCTTTTAAAAGTATTGCATACATGCAAAGGCTTTCGGATGAGACTTGAGTAATTGTGACAGCTGCTCCTCACGTGATCAACTAAGAACCATCCTCTGCATTTTGAATGTATTGGTTGCTTTTTTGATTTGCTTCAGTTGTAAGTAATACGACAGTGCTTTGAGTCTTATGTTTCTGAGTTATATTGTGAACAACTGCGTATTGATCACTTGATTGGAACATTTGAGAGTTACTCTTTCCTTCTCTCTTCGACACCTTCAGAAACCTTACACATATATCTTTTGTTCTTCGATCTTTCATCTGTTTTTGTTGATTCTAAGTGAAGTTTGGTGGAGTATAAGTGATTTCCATCACTTTATTCCCTTCTACTCCATCAATCTTCATCCTGACCCAAAGATTTGAGAGTGATCTGAGAATTCAAAACCCTAGTTTTTCACCATCCAGTGAGATCGGATGGATCTACCTTCAAAGTCAAGGGGCGTCATTAATCTGTAAGTATTCCCTACAGAAAATGAATTTCTTTTAAGTTAATACCTTTTTCCCATTTGAAATCTGATGGATTTCTGTCTCTTGTTATTTTCTCTAGATTAAGGCTCCCTTTACGATTCGGTCTCTGACAAAGTGTAATTGGACATCTATATGCTTGGATCTCTCATAGAGGACTGGATCTTGATTAAGGTACAAAGCACTATGACTATCTGTGTATAATACTAGTGTTGTAATGTCTGTGTTGATTTTTTTAGTACACCTGATAGCCATGTTAATTCCTTTACTCCTCCAGTAATTGCATAATACTCTACTTCTGTGGTAGATAGGCTTACTACTGGTTGCTATTGTGATTTCCAGCTGATTGTGTTTATTGATAATGTGAAAACATATGCTGAAATTGACTTTCATGAGTCCTTATCTACTGCATAATCTGCATCCACATAACCATAAAAAGACAAATATTTGCATTTAGTTAGTTGAATATATGCTCAATTGCTCTCTCCACTGCAGAAGCTGAATATATATTAGCTGCGAGTTATTGCTCACAAACGTTATGGATCAAGTACCAATTAGAAGATTATTCAATATAAGAAGAACAAATCCCAATCTTCTGTGACAACACAAGTGCTATCAACCTATCAAAGAATCTAATACAACACTCGAGGGTAAAGCATATCGAAGTTAGACATCATTTCCTACGAGACTACGTATAGAGGAAGATCGTAAGTCTACAGTTTGTTGAGACGAATTATCAATGGGCATATATCTTCACTAAGCCATAGAGTGAAGAAAGATTCAAAGAAATCAGACGAAACCTAAATATGGTAGTGATGAGTGATCAATCGTCTGACACGTCATGACCCATATGATCTTCTTAGTTAAGAAGAAAAAAGTCTTAAGAGTTCAAGGTAACAGTAACAGTAAGTTACGGATGGTAACTTCTTTCATAAGAAAATTTTAGAGGTAAATATTCTCAAAGCCTTGAGAATATCACCTACTCTAGAATACTCTTGAAATACCCTGAAATCGACTTTTGAAGAACTCTCAACAAAACATTTCATTATTCTGTTTTTGATATTAAGCTCTCTTTGCTCACACTCTCAACTTCAGTAACTAATATCACCTCTTTGAAAAATACATTTGTGCGTTTAGTTTTTTTTGACTATAGATACAAATGGAGCAATTAATGACTTGTGGAAGACACGTTGATTTCAATTCCTTGAAGAAGGACTAGATGGACATCGAACCAGAGATTGATGTAGCTGGATAGAAGAACTTCTTTCAGGTCCGTGAGACAGTTTACCTAAGTGAAGTATATAAGTTCTGGAAGAATGCAAAGGTAGTTGAAGATACCTTAGTATCAGTGGTGGATAGATTGTCGGTTATAGTAACACTAGAGTCAATCAAGAAGGCTACTGAGTGTTCATGTGTTGGAGTAAAGGTCGCTCATAAAACGAGATGGATGACTTAAACCAGTGTAGAGAAGGCATGATCAATCGACAACTCTATGGATGTAGTGACCTAAAGGAGAACAAGGCCTCAACTCTTGTGCCGAAGGCTAGGGTTCTATATGCGCTACTCTTCCATTATGTTCTACTAAGAACAGGATCAAAGAATTTGGTGATGATGATAGATGAGTAATTCCTGTTTCATCTACTCAACCACCATCCCATAGATCTTTCACACCTAATCCTCAATTTCATGGTGAAGTCGAAAAGAGACTTGAATGTCCTACCACATGGTATGCTACTGACAAGAATCTTCAGAGATTCTGGAATCTTTCTTGAGAGAGGAAACAAAATGAAGATGAACATTAAAAACGTCATTAACGCGACAACTATCAGTAAAATGGGCTTGAAAAATCAGGAAGAGGAGGATACGGATTCTATAGCGAAAGCAAGGATTGAGGGGGAGCGTGTTTGTCAAAGGAAGTTTGAGCGAAAAGGCAACTCCTACAAGGAAAACAAAATCTCAATCCACTGGAAGAATCTCTATAAAAGAAAAGAAGAAACCGTCAAATGAATTAATGAAAGTTAAAACAATTTCTCATATTGAAGAAAGCCAGGTGCTATAGGTTGAGAAATAAGTGTCTTTGAAGAGAAAGGGGGAGACACTTCATTCAGAAAAATACAAACAACCAAGACTATTAACCCTACATCAACAAGAGTATAAGAAAGGGAAAGGTCTGACTGATGGTGGAGATTCGGGAAAGAAAACACCACAGGCAACTAAATCGTTAGTCTCAATTTTGCAAGAGGACCTAACAAAATTGACTAAAGAAATAGAAACTAAGAGGAAGTTGGAGTTTGAGAAAAAGAAACCTCAACCTCAACAAAAAACCCTTCTAGGCTGATAGAAGAAAATAAGAAGCAGAAAACCAGTCAGAAGAAGAGCACTCCAATTGTTGTTCAACAAAAGAAAAAGTCAGTTGAACACAATTCAACACAGGTTAATCCTTCCCAACCTATGAGAAAAGAGGATTTGAAACTAAAGATGATTGAAGAAGTTGAACCTGTAAGGAGTAAAAGCTTAATAATAATAAGAGAACCTATAAGAAGGATGGTCAAGGTACAATTCTAACCAATATTGGTAAATAGTCAAATAATACATCTGTTGAATCATGGAGAGAAAAGGTTATATAGTGTTCTGCGAGATGAGCAATCAGATACATATCTAACACAAATGATCAAGCAGAAGTACACTATTTATCCAATCACAAAAAAACAGTGATAAAGATTGTACATGACATACAACCAAGACCTTATATTGTACGCAATAAAGACAAGGGGAAGAAGAAAATGTATCCAGAAGGGATTACAACTGATCTGATAGAAGATTAGATAGAAGCAGAAGTGAGGAACATAGACAAGGCATGTTATGCAGCTCAACCGAAAGGAATCTATGTTTCACACCATATCTCAATGGCATCAGGAAGTCGTTGTGGCTGCTTCATTATAGATGAAACTTCTTAGGTAGCTGGCAAAATAACAGAAGGGCAGTATAGAACCATCAGAATTAGAGATATTAATTTTAACATAGAGACTCTTGTGCACCTAATTATGAACCTTAGACCTTTGAGCTCTATGTCTGCAATTGGAAATGTACTAAACCTTCTTGGAAAACAAGTCCCAAAGCTACCTCGACCTGATGACCTTGATCTCCCTGAAAGAAACTTATCTTTCAAACCTCCTGATATCACAATCATTGAACTAGATGTCTTAGCTTCAGAACCATTTGTTGCTACTATTGGTTTGGAAGAAGTTAGTCACATACAGCAGAAGAGTTATGAAGTCTTAGTCGAGGAAGTTGAAGAAATTCATGATAAGGTTGATGATCTGCGTGACTCATTGGGTGGCTTACATGAGGAAGTAGCTCATTTACAAGTTTTTATAGAAGAAGAACTCAAGTTACTTCGTACTGAAATGCAACGAATGTTCTCTGAGATTATGAAGCATCTATGGTGAAATTTTTTTATTAATAACAAATAGGGGAAGAAGAGAAGAGAAAAGAAGGAGAGAAGAAGAAGAGAAGAATAGAAAAAGAAGATAGTATAGCTTACAAATTTTTTCAATATTTTTTCAATTGTATATCTTCTTATAAATACTGCTCAACTATCTTTCTAAAATTATGATTACTTGTTATCATCAAAAAGGGGGAGACTGTTAAGTCAAAATGACTTCATGTCTAATAATTTTGGTGACAATCAAATAATAATAATATTAGAAATAATATGTGTGTTAAGTGTGAAGGAAACACAGAAGGAAGCAAAACTAAAAAGGAAGCTAAACACAGAAGGAAGCAAAACTAAGAAAGAAGCGAAACACAGAAGGAAGCAAAACTAATAAGGAAGCAAACACAAAGGAAGCGTGGAAAGTAAGAAGATATGAAAGTGATAGGAAGCGCGGAAAGTAAGAAGATACAAAAGTAAGAAGATATGAAGACCAAGACTCGATAGGGCGTCAGACGGTTAGTCAGTTAGGGTTAGTTACATAACTCAACTGAATAATAGTTTTTGGAAGAAATAAGAAGCAAGAAGCAGTTAAAGACGAAGGCTATAAATACAAGTTAGAGTCGAAGACTGAACAAGTTAGTGATTTTAGCTATTGAACAAGTTTTTGAACTTTAACAAAATTTTGTATTTGTTATGCGAAACACTAGAGCTATCATTACTGTAACAAAACTCGCAATATCATTCTAGTAAGAGAGAGGAAAAGTTGAGAGCCTGAAGAGGCTAAGTAACCAAAAATAATACTTGTTGTAAGAGACTTTAAGAGGCTCTGTAGAGAAAGAATACTTGTACATTTCGAGAAGTATAGTGAAATCTCATAAAGAATTCTGAGGACTGGACGTAGCCCACGGTTTGGGGTGAACCAGGATAAAATTGTTGTGTCTACTCTCTAACTCTCCATTTTAATTTCTATTGTTTTTATACAAGTATATAGAAGTTAATTGCAATACATTGTGATTTTCACTTAATAGCTTTGAATAAGTTAGTTTTCAAAGAAATATCAAAGGGGATTGTATTCATGAAAAAGGATACACAATTCACCCCCCTTCTTGTGCATTTTGTATATTGTTCATATAGACTATACTAACGAGTGATTTACTTCAGAACTAGCTTAAAGAAATAGTCTAAATTGTCATCTAAGGAGACAGAGGTGTTCATCTTATAGTTAGCAAGATTGTGGAGAAGTGTCATCTTGTTAGGAAGACACTTCTTTGCATAAAGTTCATCAAGTTTGATCCAAAGCTTCTGTGCAGTGTTACAATTCTACACTTTTCTTATCACAGTAGGTGATAAGTGAAGCATTAACTTGCAATGTGCAAGTCTTTGCATTTTAAGTTTCTTTACTGGATCAGTCTCAAGATCATATTAATCTTCTATAGCTCTATAACAATCACAAGATTTAAGAAGAGCTTACATCTAGAGTTTCTAGATGGTAAAGTCTTCTTTTCCAGTAAATACATCAATTTCTTTTCCTACCATTGTGACTGTAGTTTAAAGAAATAAAAGACTTTTACTTACCGACTGTTCTTGATGATTCTTTGATGCTTTGAGTGGCCAAGAAATGCCCTAGGAGTTTTCCAAATGCTCTGATACCACTTTCATTGAGATATTAGTGTCGTACTATTTTCTTTTACAAACAAAGACTAATAAAGAATTGTTAACTTTATAGATAAGTAAGGTGCAGAAAGTAAAGAACGCCAAGAATTTTACTTGGTTCGATAGCTTTCAATGCTATCTACATCTAAGGTTCCCACTAACAATGGTTTCAACTAGTATGAAGAAGTAGAGTAAATTTTACAAAGTTTGAGTATTTATGAAAACACTTGCAAGAGTCTTTAACTCTCCAAGTACTTACTAGTAAGTACCCTAACACACTCTCAAACTTTTTTCACTCTTAATTCTTACACTCTCAAATGATGAATACAATAAGTTGAGAATGATGAAGTATGTGTATCTCTTGTATTATATCTCTTGATGCTTGTGCTCTTTGCCTTTTAAAAGTATTACATGCATACAAAGGCTTTCAGATGAGACTTGAGTAATTTTGACAGCTGCTCCTCACGTGATCAACTAATAACCATTTTGTGTTTTGAATGTATTGGCTGCATTTTTTATTTGCTTCAATTGTAAGTAATACAACAGTGCTTTGAGTCTTATGTTTTTTATTATATTGTGAACGACTGTGTATTGATCACTTGTTTATTACTTGAGTTTTTTCACATGGGTGTGTTTGAAGCTAACCCATTCTGTCAGATTGGAACATTCGAGAGCCACTCTCTCCTTTTCTCTTCGACACCTTACACACACATCTTTTGTTCTTCAATCTTTCATATGTTTTTGTTGATTCTGAGTGAATTTTGGTGGAATATAGGTGATTTCCATCACAAATATCATATTGGAAGTGCTCCTTATATGTGAATGTGATGAAATAAGTGATACTCAACTTGATTGTTGAATGCTGGACCAAGTTCTGAAGAAAAATGTTAATGTGCATATGAATTAAATAAGTGATTCTCAATGTATATGTTGAATATCGGGCCAAGGTCCAATGACAATTGTGAATGAGAATACAATAGTGAATATGACTGTATAATATTGAGCCCTTTTGATTGACTGAATATATGTGATGCATTTCATTACATGAATGCATAAAAGATAAAGACAGTTGTGACCGGAGTCGCCAGTGAAAAGAGCTTAAAGCTCAGAATCTGATAAGAGCCTCTGGCTTAGTTGCTATTGTACCTGATATCCACTAAGAGATATGGGACATTATCTTATATAGCTCGGTATCCACAAGGGATATTCTCTAGTAAAAAGACACTCGGTCACAACAAAGTAATAAATGAAATTAAGTCTCATGTGCATTGCATTTATAATTGATATATATGTTTTAAATGATCAAATGATTTGTTTGACTGCTCCGAATGTGATATGTGAAGTAAATATGTGATACTACATGATAAATGAAGTGATGTGAATTATGTGAATATATGATGTGATGTGTTATATGATTTGAGTGAACCATCAAGGATGGTTAACTCATGAGTTCACAAAACTAACCAAAATTGCAACGTGACTTTTTAGGTTCAGATGAGATATCCAGTTAGGCTAATTGGAGTATAGCCACTAAAATTAGATATAGGCTAAGGGTTGGGATCAGTTTGCACCTGCATATGTCTTCAGTGATTTTAGTTCTTGAATTATATTTTCGCAAATATTGTGCAATGTATATGTGTAAATTGAAAACTGTAATAACAATTATGGCGAGTGATGTTTGTAATGAAATGCGCCCAAACAACTACTGGAATTTTGATGATATGTATAATGATTGTAACTCTTGTAATTGAAAATGTTTATGAATAAAGTGAGCCCAAGTTGTTTATTGATTTTTTGCATATGAGTGCATTGTTTTGAAAAAAAATTGTAATAAGTTCGATTATTGACTTTTTTAGCATGCCACCCTCGTGAGATACATACTCGGATATCACTCAGGATGTCAGGTTGAGTGGGGTGCTACAATTTGGTATCAAAGCCCAGATTTAGTATCTTACATGGGCAATTTTCGAAATATGTGTCAAGTTATATGCCTTTTAGACATGTCTTAGCATGCAACAACAACTGATCCTTTGTCTGAGTCGCATGTGTATGAGTTACACGCATGAGCATTTGTTAAGAGTTTGAGCTGACAGAAATAGTGAGAAAATTGATGATCTGTCAGAACGTGAGAAAATGAAAGTTCATGGTTATATAGAAATGAGAAATAGTTTATGGTTAGATATGACAGATAGAGATTCAACGCATTTGCATTGGTGGATGTATTATTGAATATGACATCACTATTGTACTGTGGTGACATATCCTCGAATGTGATATAGATGTGAATGCATTGTCGTGGATTGTTTGAGGAAAGTAGAGATATAAATATGAATGACGAGATTTAAAGAGTACAAGTCAAGTTGAAAGAAAATAAAATTTTCTATAACCTTGAGAGGTTGAACTTGGACTTGAAATGATAGTTTGATAAATGTGATAAGAGTTATGATTTAGCATAAGATTATATCAGTGGTATTGAGGTCAGAACTTTATGGAGGTTGTGTGTTGGACCCCGATCTTTAAGTGGAATTTAGAAATATTAAATGAAATTGAATGAGTGTTTTGTATAAGTATTATGT
>JANKYE010000009.1:7018318-7032488 GCA_032467995.1 Erythroxylum dillonii | reverse complement strand
TAATATCTCCTGCAGACATCCTTCCATGGAAAAGGCAGCAAACACCATTGGTATTTGGACAGTGGCTGCTCGCGTCATATGATGGGAAGAAGGTCTATGTTCCTAGATCTTCAATATAAGAAGGGAGGATCGGTAACTTTTGGAGACAACCAGCATGGCAAGATCATTGGAATCGGTAAGATTGGTAAGGATTCCCATGCATGCATTAAAAAAGTATCCTCCCGGGGCGCTATGAATCCGTTCATTCTCGGAAGCCAGTCTAGGTCCCCATGCCGTCGGGATGTTGTTCCTGATGACCGATCGATTTAGTTCTCCAGCAGTCATCATCGATGGGTCATTCGGCGGATTCTTGACAATTTGCCCATCTTTCCTGTCGCTTGCCGTGGCTTCTTCAACCCCCTTACCTCCGGCACTGTCATTATTTCCGCCGCCATCTCGGCCCTCTCGGCAGTATCATGCCCAAGCCTAGTTTCATCCCTAGAACTAACCCCGCGTCTAGGACTGGTTGACGACACTCTTATGAAAAGAAATTTAAAGGAGGAAGCGAGGAAAAAGAACGTACCTAGTTTGGTGATTGAAGTTAGGGGTTTCAACGGCGATTGAAAGCAAACTCTATAGACTATGAGCAAGAAGATGAAAATGAAAACCAAGAGCAAGTAGGAGCACAAAATAAGCGTAAAGAAAGTCTGTAGTCTGTCGATCCGGAGTATTTATAGAAGATCGGCCGAACGGACGTTCCAACCAATGCTTGACGCGTGGCGAACATCTGAGCTAGCGCAGACACGTGGCGGAATCTGAGCTGAGGTGAATTAGGGTTGTTAGAAATCCGGAGCAGCGCAACAGTTGAAAGGACGCGCCTGACGGTTGTACAGCAGTTAAAATGGCACACCTGACAGCTGTACAGTAGTCGAAAGGACGTACGTGACAGTCTGTCAGAGAACGCAAACCATCAGTGATGATTACACTTAGTGCTTCATTTAAACCTTGTCGCCCAGCCGATCGGTCCAGCCATTACGCCCGCCTGATCGACCTCATCACTACACCCGGTCGACCTGCCAAACCGTTAGAGCTGATCGATCTGTTCTGTCATTACCTTCGATCGGTCCGTCGAGTCATTACATCTGCTCGGTCAGTCGCATCACGGCACAATCTGTCGATCGGGCTTAGCATGAGCTGCCTTGGAAACACGCGGCCTAATATTTATGTACTTCTTTGACCCTTCCCTTGGATCAGACTCGAGGAGTAGGAGAGCTTATGGATAGGTCGGTTGTGCTAGGCCCAGGCCCAGGCCCAGGACCAGGTCTACACGTCCACGGCTCATTCACAGGAGTTAGTCTCCCATGCAAACGTAAAGATCTACGTAAAGACCTAAACCTAACATCTATTCCATATATAAGGTACTATTTGGCCATGATACAGGTACGACATTACAACCTTAGTTTTCTCTACTATTAGCAACCAAAAACCCTCGCAAAAAGACTAACTTGAGCGTCGGAGGGGCCTGCCGGCAATCAACCCCCGGTGTGCCTTGTTTGTTTTGCGGGTATTCAGCAGCCAAAGTCATACAGAATCATAGATCCGAATAGCAACATCCAGCTATATATATAGCTTTGCAATTATTGAAACTAAAAGAATTTCTTAGGATAGATGTTGTAAGGGTTCCTCTTTAACCTTGAAGAAGAGTTGTAACAAGTTTATCTTTACTCGTGACAAAATAAGATAATTGCAAGGATTCTTCTTCATATTGCGGCAAAGAAGATGTTGTATGAAAAACTTCTTTTTGTCAATTAAAAAAAGAAAATAATGAATTTCTAATTAGGTCATAAGAAATAAACGTAGATGAAAATTATTTGGTCCAACTACTGTAAACTAAATTTATCTTTCTTCCATACTCTCTTTTATTATTGTTTTAAAATTACCTTATATAAACTTTCTATAAATATTTAAAATAATCAATTCATTTATTAAAAGTTTAAATAGACTCTAAAAATTCATATACACAATTTATTTCCCTTATATTATATCTAACCAAAACAATTATTGTGTTCTTTTGGTCCTTATCTAAATATTAAGGGAATGGTAAACAATATTTTGTTCTCTTCTTTCTGGATAACCTCCACTGGTCATCTTTCCCCTCTTCTATTCTGATTCCCAATTTCTAGTTACATTCTAGAATGGTGGGCTTGTGTTACATATTTTCAATGGATATCCAATCCAAAACAGAAAAATTTCCGGCCGACAACTACGAGCGTCGACAAAACTAGGAACAGAAAAGTCCCTCAAAAGTTTATACAATTTGGAGACAAAACAAACATCATTGATCGCTGCCGCATGCTCTTACCGGGTGAAAAAGAAAGCTCCCATGACTTGGTCTTCAATATAGATTGCCTTGTATTTACATAGTACTTGCCGGTGACATGACTTGGTCTTTTGATGATCACAAACTTTCGAACTTCGTTTTGTGCACTATGAAAAGTATGGATACCCTCCCGACATTGTCAGAGGATTATAATTTATTCGAGACAGTTAATTAATTAATTATAGATCATCCTTCAACGGTCTGGAATTAGCTAAAATTTGATTAACGATCATTATCACATAATAATCTTATGCAGATTTGTCTTCTTCGTAGGCTATTAGCTGGCGTTGCCTATGTAAGAATTTGTTTCAGTCAATAAGCTCTGACGTAGTAGCTTCCATAATTTTTGCATTTCTTTTATCGCAAGACTGATCTACGTTTTCAATTAAGTGTTGGGGAGTTAACAAATTATGTGAATCTAGGAACAGGTGCAGTGTTAAGAGTTAACCATGCACTGGAGGATATCAGATCGACCTTACAGTCTACAAAATGGTGGATGGGGCTTGTATTTAGCGCATATACGATATGTTCATGGTCTTTTAACTTAGCTTTTTCTCCTCGTCTTTGGTGATCAAAGTTTCTTACCGTGTTTAATATTGCCATAGATTTTAAAAGAAGGGGTAAACATGAACAACAGTGCTTACAGGACTTTATTTTTTTTGTATAACTAATTATTTTTCATAGATATATACAAGTCCACCGTTACAATCTAGAAAAGAGGAACATAGAGCATACACCAAAATAGTACGCTGAAAGCTAACATTTTCTCGGAAGAGATCCATTGACCAGCTCCAAGCTAAGCGTCAGGAACTATGAGTCAAATTTCATTAAAAATTGATTTTCAGTATACCAGATAACCAAAACGATACGTCATTGACGATGAACATTTATGGAAAAAGATTGGTGGTGAATGTGCCTACACGTCTGCATTTGAAAATTTTTAGCAAAAGAATCTCGATTTTCTACTTGCACATTTGGTATAAATCGAGGAATTTTGTGTTGCGGCCATGATCTTTCCATGGGATCGGCAAGTGATTTTTAATTCCAATTCTAAGTTGATAGTCTTGTGTGAACATTAGAATACGAAAAACTTGTAGTCTTTGTGACCCAAGTGGCAGCTGAGACATGTAAAGAAGAAGTTGGGTATGATCAATCTACGTTGGTTCAAAATGGATTTGGGATTTCCACATGTTAATTGGTAGCAAAAGTACCGAGATTTTATATTTCGGGCAACAAAACGTCCAAAATCTTCTATTCGTAGCTCTTGGGTCACCAGCAGGCATCAAGCAGCACGATAAACACAAGGCAGAAGAAAACCGTTGTAGACTGAAACCACCATGGGAGTTTTCTATGCTACGTGATGTATTTGTTGGTTTGCTTAGAGTCAAAAACCCCATGCCACACGAGACCTGAGCTTTCACTCGGGCCCCACCACAAGTCCTCCGTATGTCTGGACGTTCCTTACCTGGTGTACTTTATACGTCTTTCAGCTTCACACCTCCCAGTTTTTTCCTTTTTTATGCTCTGCTAATCTGCTTTGTCTTCCAGCATACCAGTCAAGCATTTCTCCCGTCCGCCAACAAAAGTACCCTTTGGCTACAGCTCTCTTTATTCTGTTACTCACGAGGCGCAAGTGATCAAACAACATCTCAACAATTAGTTATGACAAGTGAAGAGATAAATAACCCCTGTTCTTCTCATCTCCTGTTTCTAAACCTCAACCATGGCATTTTCTTCAGACTTCTCCTCTTCCTCGTACTGTTACCCCTTGCCACTGCACAAACTAACAATTCTCCGCCGAACCGATCTCCACCACCCACTGGGTTTGGTTTGGGCCAGAACTTCAACCCTCCAATGGCAATCCTCATGGTGGTTCTGGTAGGTGTGTTCTTTTTGCTTGGGTTTTTCTCCGTTTACATTCGCCAATGTTCTCGAAACAGAAACGGCCTCAACCCTTCTGCGGCCTCCATAATTGGCGGAGCACGGCGGTCCGGTAGAACGTCGCCGGGGCTCGACCCGGCCATCATCGATACTTTTCCTACCTTCCAGTACTCAACGGTTAAAGGACTGAAAATAGGTAAGGGGTCGTTAGAATGCGCTGTGTGTTTGAATGAATTCGAAGATAGCGAAACGTTGCGATTAATCCCCCAGTGCAGTCACGTATTTCATCCGGATTGCATCGGCGAGTGGTTGGTCTCCCACACGACGTGCCCCGTTTGCCGGGCCAATTTGGTTCCTAAACCGGGAGATTCGCCGGTCAATTTCGTTTATAACTTCGAACCCGAAAACGACTCGGTTGGATCAGATCAACAGGCCAATACTGACGAACAGACAATACAGCAGGTCTCAATTCAAGCTGCTGATGTTAATGATCAAATCCGCGAAGAAGCAGTGACGCCAACACAGTGTCAAGATGTGAATTTATTGAATCCAGCAAATCAGAACCGGGCGCCCCGATCATGGTCAACTGGGTGGTCTAGACTATTTCCTAGGTCACACTCAACCGGACATTCCTTGGTACAGCCAGGAGAAAACTTGGACCGATTTACATTAAGGTTACCCAAGGAGGTGCGCAGCCAGTTAATGAACAACCACTTGAATCGTACAGGAAGTCTTGTGGTGTTTCCGAGAGTGAGTAGTTCCCGGAGAGGTTACAGGAGCAAGAGTGTAGGGGTTCAGCGCAGTACAAACCTCGAGCGGTTTGATGAAGAAGGGCAGCCTGACCGTTGGCGTTTTACAATACCAAGAACTGGTTCACTTCGGTCATCCAGAAGCCAAGAGAGGGTGAATTCTACAACTACAGCACATCCACTGAAATCTTTGTCTAGGTCCATCAGATCGTCGTTTGATCGCTTTGTTCTTGGATTGGATAAGAGCAACAATGAAAACGATGGTGTACGGTCCACAGAGCGGGTTTAGAGAATTGGTTGCTTTGAGAAATTTCAATTTTGTGTACAGTTTAATTTCATTTGTTAAAATGTGTGGCTGATGATAGTGTTTGAGGCGGATTAACTATGGGTTCAATTTATGATTATCCTCATAAACAAAAGTCAAAGATAAGATGTTTTTTTCTCCTCCAACTTGGCGAGGGCGGCATTGATCGTATCAACTTCGTTAGTATATAAATCGCGATGAATGCGATGTTTCTGCCGTCTTCATATCCATTATTGTAAGGGTAGAAGGAAAGAAAGGCTAGTGCGTGTTAGGTTTTTTTTCATTAACGTGTTGAATAGAAATGTCGATTCCAACCTACATTAAATAAATTATTAGTGGCATATAATAACTTGTTAATAAAGTTTGTAATGACTTTGATTTAAAAAGAGGAGTGAATACATGAAATATATTAAAAATTTAAAAGTATAGTTATTCTACATTAAAAAATAAAATAAGTATTGATATCAAAAGGATTTAATAATTTTAATCTTTTAAGATATGAAGTGAAAAAAACATTCAATTTGAATTTAAATCATACAATTTAATAAAAAAACATTTTCTATGGAAATAAATTACTTATGTTAAAAAAAGAGTAAAAGATAGTGTTCTAACTATGAACTTAATTTTGTAGCAAAATTCTTTTAGCTATAAAATATTTTTCATAGCTAAAATTCAAATATGGTCTAAATCTCATAGTTATTAGCTAGGCTTTAAAACTACGAAATAAATTTTGCAAGCAAAAAAAAAATTTATTCGAAAATGTTTTTGTTGTGAAAAAAAGAAGAATCTAAAAACAATAAAAATGACATCATTTTTTCACTAAAATGACATCTTTTTTTTTTTAGACTGATAACCTAAAAACAACTATCTCCTCTAATTTTTCTTAGACTGATAACCTAAAAACAACTATCTCCTCTAATTTTTCATGTTCTGTCTTCTCATTCTAGCTGCTCCAAAGATGTCTTTGTCCTCTGTTCGTGGTTTTTGAGCTTCATTGTTCGTGTTCTGGCTACTTACTACTGTGCTGATGTTCCTCCTTTTTGTATCTTTGTGTTTTTTGCTTAGACAACTTTGTTCTACCTATTCACAAGTGTTCTTCATCTCAATGAGACGAATACTACAAACAATGGTACTTAAAAGACTTTGGAGGTAGATTACCTATACATGTATGCTGAATTCATTAAAGGGTCTCCCTATCAAAGTAAGCAAGTCCTTGATAAGAATATCCAAAATATTAAAAGTTTCATTCCCTTTTTTAATTTGTAATTTGTTATAAGCTATTTGTTTATTAAGAAAATAATTGATGCTAAGTAATCTGACTATAAATCTAAGAAAGAAAAGAAATTGCTATTACAGATGATTCTAATTCACAAAGAAAAACATGAAATGGAGAGCGGCAATATTGGTTTAAGCCCTACAACTAATCAGTTTGGTTGTAGTTTAGTGAAAAATAATTTAAAGATATTTTTTATTTTTTACATATTTAGATATATATGATAAAGTCTATGAGATAATTATACTTTGTAAATGAAATTATAATAAGATTATAATTATGAGATTCATATTGTATTTATATGTTATCTCTAAATTTTTTCTAGTCATTGTTAAATTAAGACTAGACATTAATAAAATGTAAAAAGATTAGCACATACTATGTTTTTCCTTATAAAAGAAGTGGTCGATCTTGTAGACTAAATTATAAAGGTACTTAAACAAATATGTGGGTATTTATTAGAGAACAAGTTCACTAAACTATCCCGATATGAGAAATCTATTTGGAATATTGCTTGTATGTCTATAGAAATGCTAATTGTAATGATTGTATAAGTGATATTTTGACATGAGGTCTCCACAGTTATCTTGTATATATATTGCTATGTTTTTTTTAATAATACTTATAACATATTATAATCATAGGTCATTTGGTCAGTAGTCATTGGATGTTGTTAAGTTGTCATTTTTGTGCTATTTTTGGATATGAATCTCTTTAATGTGCTGAAATTATTATTCAAAATTAATGGACTTGTTTCTTTAATTGTTATCAGATGATTTTCAACACTTAAAAGATGAAATTGAATCAAAAAGATGTAAGGAAAGTAAAGATATTTCGAATTCCTAGACTGGCAGAAAAATAATTGACTAAGCGCGAGCATATACAAGGAAAAAGAATGTCAACAGAATCTGTTTTGAAATCAGATTTGATCCATCTAAGATCTTCATAATCTTGAGAATCAAATTGTTGCCTTACTGATGGGGATTTGCAACCTAAATATAGGGAGTTTATGTTTTCTGCAGTAGCTTTCTAGGATTTTTTTTTCGTATTTTCCAGGAAAAGATCAAAAATGGAGACTTTGAATTTTGCTATTTGTCTGTTGGTTTTTGCTTTTGTTATGAGTAACTAAATCTTTCTTCTTGGTTGAAGGGAACCGCGTTATCATCTAGTATGTGTGAGATTTCTTAATAAAGTTTGTTTCTTGATGAATGTTGAGTTTCTTTTGAATTGCTTTTCATGATTGAATTGATTGATTTCTAGGGTGTGTAACTCGTAATTGATTTGTTTAATTTATAGCCAGATTTGTAGGATTTGACGTTTAGTTTTGCCAATCTAAAATGGCAATTAGGATTACCATCTTTACGTTAGAGTTTGGAAATTCTGAGCAGGTATTTAACTTGATTAAACACATGTCTTACATGTGTTGTCTTATTTATTAGTTTCTTAGTTCTTAAAGCCATTAATCAATTAAACTTAAGATCGTATCTAAGTTGTTGACAAATAAGAATGTTTAGAATACATGTTTCTATTCATTTAATCTTAAGAGAAAACATCATCCAATGAATGTTTGTTAATGGACTGAATTTTATACGGAGGATTCATATTAGTGTGATAACGTTGGTGACCTGAAACTAAGGTTTGTTTACTAAATTTTCAGATCTAATTATTTTGTTAATTTTCGATTTCTGCCATTCCTAATTTCTTAAATTTACGTGAATCAAAAGCCTCGATTTGTTTTAGCTTTAAACTCGTATAACCATTACCATTAAAAATTTCTCGTCAGAACGAACTCAACTCTTCACTAACTACATTTTCATTGTTAGAGTTGTTATTAATTTGGTTGCAGGCGACAGTAGTACCAAATTGTGGCGATGTTACCAGGGAATTTCTTGACGGTTTTTTTAATGATGTTTTTGTTTTTGTTTTTGTTTTTAGTTTCGCTGCTTTTGGTTACCTTGTTTTTTGTTTGTTTTAGTTTCACAACTTTTTTTGATTTTTCGATTTTTTAGCAACATGACTCACTATCAATATGCTTTTGATTCTGATTTTTCATATTATCCTTATTATGATGATGAGTTTCCATCTGTTGCTACTACCAAGTTTGAGCATCAAGTGACAGATTTCACACCCTTAGCTGCGCAAGTATCAAGGGATGACTAACAAGCTAAGTTATGTGATGTTTGTTCATTTTTGGGTTATCCCTTTTGTATATGTCCTATTTTCTAGGATACACAGTACAGGTTCGCTTATCCACCGAGCTATTATCAAGAGCAGTCTTACTTCCAGCTAGAGCCTCCATCTTCACCATCGCCACCACAAGCTGAGGAACTTCCAGCCAGAGCCTCCACCTGCACCATCGCTAACACAAGCTGATGAGATGTCTTTAGGTGAGATTGTAATGCATTTGGTGACGAGCACTCTTCATATCCAACAGGAAATAAGGAGTAGCTTGAAGACCTTGGAAGATCAATTGAGTCACTTAACGGATGTGGTAGGGAGCACGGAAGCCCAAATGTCTGCAAGCATTCTTAGCAAACAGGAGAGTGATGCTGAGGAGTTGTGTATTCCTTCAGAGAGTGGAGATCATTTGGACAACCCAAAAACAATAAAGGAAGAGCAAGCGGAGTTAGGAGAGGAAGAGGTTATAGTTCAAGAAAAGATAGAGGATGTGCAATGTTCTAAGGTAAGCGATACAATTCATGTTATCATTAACTGAATTTCGTTTCATTTTCTTAGTTTTTTACAGGTAAAAGAAGAAGAAGAACAAGAAGAGCCATAAAAGTGCAGTTTTTAGGAGAGCTGTGGACGAGTGAGCTGAAGACCGAAGGTGGTAAGTAGGATGCCGAGTCTCCACACACATTGGTGATACTCTTACGAAGACCATCTTGATGGGCGATGCCCGAAAAGACAAGTAGAAATTAGAGTATGTTGGTGAAACGATGAAGTTCCACTCCTCAGAAGCCTCGAGGCATTGTGTTGATAAAGAGCCTACTTCGAGGGAAGGTGCTCCAGGCTCCTTATGAGTCTGAGCATGTATTTGTTGGGCTCAAGCATACAGTCAATAATAGATGATGTACATATGCCAAGGGTCAAGCTTATGACCTTAAATGATCGTTTGATGGGAGGTACCCTATCCGTATCCCTTTCTTTTGTGTGTTTTTCTCTTTTATACATATCTTTTGAGCATTTGCTTTGAGTGTTTTACTTGTTATCTTTGGTTTGTTTTGTTTGTAGGTATTTGAAAAGGAACCTGCAATCTTTCACTTCAACACTGCTATTTATGTTTTCAAAGTTGCAATCATTCATTTCAAAATTGCATATGGCGTCTTCAATCTAGGGGAGTACTTCTATTTCCATCTCTCTTTTGTGCTTTTATTGTTTTTGGACATTGAGATCAATTCCCATTCTAAGTATGGGGTTGAGGCAAGTGTGAAATTTTTGCACACTTGGATTGTTATGAGTTGATGGTGATGATGAGAATGTGGTAACTTGAATGATTTCGGTCTTTAGATAATAGGTCATGTGGTGCATGAATGATGTTGATGCTTTTGATTTGAGAAACTTTGATTGATTCTTGAAATGATGCCAACTTTAAAATTTTTTGTTTTTCTTTTTCCTTTATGTGCCTTGCATATTTTTGGTGACTTTTGTGTATGATGTTGGGTATTTAAGTGCATTTTGTATATCCTGTCATATGAATGTGGAATGGGATGCTTAGAATGCACTGTTGAAAAAGAAAAAAAACAAAATAAAAAAGAAGAAAAAACCAAAAAGAAGAAGAGATAATTATCTTTGTTTTTGCATTATTGATCAAAAGTATCTTTATCTTGTGTTATTAAATAATAAGCATCGTTGTTCTTTTGTTTTTGAGTTGTTATGTATTGGATAATCTACATTCCGCTTGCTTCAACTCACATTCTCTAGAGTTGAAGTTATGAGTGGTGCTTTTTGTCATTTGAAATGGTGATCTAATGAAGTAGTTGGGATGTTCATCATAAAATATTCACCTTCGCGTCAAAAAGTTAGATGACTTATCAAACTAGTATTGCCATAACTCTGCTTGTATTGTTTCTTTTCATCTGTATTTGTGTCATACTGAGCATCTTTGACTTGTTTATGTGATAATAAATGCAAAATGGATTAAATGCTAGGTATTATACATCTTGAGTGACTATTTTACTGATTGTGTGCTTGCATGTGAGTAACTTGTTTTTTATCGTGATAAAGTTGAAATGAGTGAATTGGATTGAAAGCATTGATGGATTTTTGTGTGCTTGATTAACTATTAACTCTTGACCATAATTGTTTGAGTGAAGCGTTTGATTTATTTCTTGAGGATAAGCAATCGTTCAAGTGTGGGGGAATTAGCTACAAGAAGTTAGGTTGTAACAGATGCACTGCATAGCCACCAACCTCCCTAAGCCAATTTGGACGATCGTCTCAATCGACTAGAACACTGAATGCACCGAATGGAGCATAATTTGATGGCATATTGGGAGCATCAAGGATTCCAACCTCCTCACCCACCAACTCCATGATTTCGGACTTCAACAAATAGAGAAGCATTCTTTTCTCTCTTCTTTTCTATTTTTTTCTTCTTTAATCTTATGTCATAATATTGAGGACAATGTTGGTCTAAGTATGGGGGAAAGATATGGAATACATGTGTGTGACTATATGGTCTTGTCTTTCTTTGATTCTCTTTTCTTTAAATTTTTTTTATGTGTGTTAAGCCATAAAGCTTTTTCATATTAGTTTAGATGAGATTGAGTGTGTATGAAATTAAACTGGGCTATGTGAGTCTAAGGTGAACCACGCTGATTAATTGCAATAATCAGTCTTGTACACTTAGTCAAAGTTTGACATTTAAGTGATTAGGTAATATGTGGAATTAAGGTGAACTCTTGAATTAAACCTGTGAGTAGATTTAAGCTTTAATGACATCATCTTTATGTCATTCTATTTTCTTGTATTATGTGATGCTCCTTTAATCAGGTTTGTCTTCAGAACTTGCACTGAACTATATTGAATTTGTTTGACTACATGGTTTATGGAAATAATTAAGGTCTTCTTTGTTTTAAACCCTTCAGCTTAAATGAACCACTGAGTCATTTTTCCCTTGCAAACCCTTTATGATCCTTTAATCCTGTCTGTTTTTAAATTAATCACCTTACATTGAAACCTAAAAACCCCTTTAGCCTTATCTTATTATAAGTTGAATAAAGTATTTAGTAAGCATTTGATTTTGGGACTCTTGTTCTGTATCGTATTTTGAGATATTTTCATAGGTACTTCTACTTATGTGTTTGTTAATTTATGCTGCTATTATTTTCTCTTGTTTTTTTATTGTTTTTCTTTGTTTTTAGCGTTATTCAAGTAAAAAATTAAAAAAAGAAAGACAAAAGAAAAAAAGAAAAAGAAAAAAGAAAAGAAAGAAAAGAAAAAGAAAAAGAATAAAGCATAGTAGCATTAGTTAGTAATGCGTAGTTGTAATCCCTTGTATTCATTTGTTTATCTTGGAATTTGAATTTAAGAGTCCCTTTTACTTTGGTGGTTAAACTCTACTGTGGTGAAGATACTGTAGGGTACTCTATGATTGCTTATGATTAACCTTTTTCCATTTTTACCTTACCTTTGAACCTAGCCTCATTACAATCCATAATAAAGTCCTTCTAATCTATGACCTTATGTAATTCGAATGAATGATAACTGGTAAATTTACAAGCCTATGGTAGTGCAATTAGTTAGAGGAGATTTGAGAGAAACACTTTAACCTTAAATACTTGAGCGTAAGAGACAAATCTGTGAGAAGAATTCACCTTGGTTTCATATTTGCTTTTGAACAAGAATATTTTTTGACTTTGTTTATTTGTATTAGTAAAAAGTGATTATGATGTGTGTTGCAACCAAAGTCTTGTTGGCTTAAGTTTAGCAGATTGTGTGCACTTAATCTTACGAAGAATGAATTGGTAGAGTGCAGTGGTTTGGTATATTTGCTCGAGGGCGAGCAAAGATTTGGTGTGGGTCATTGGATGTAGATGAACTATATGTAGATAATTGAGTGATCAATATATAATTCATCACTTTTAAGTAATTAGGGAGAATATTATGTTATTTTCGATTATTATTGATTTGAGAAATCCTCGGCTATGGTGGAATGAAGTTTTGTAAATAGTTTACAAATGTCATTAATTGAATAAATAGCTAATGACGGAGAACTGATATGATTAGACTCAAAATATAGTAAATATAAATTTCAGACTCTATGTCTAATCAAAACATTGTATGATGAAATAATTAAATTATACAGAAAATTATGCATAAAAATGTTAGTAAAAATTACGTTGATATTCTTAAATATTTGAGCAGTCATGATGTGTTGCTAGATACCAATATTAATCTATGATTATAAATTGTTTAATTGGACAATTAAAGATAAATTAAAAGGAATTTTAATCTATCAAATTCTAATTATGAATTAGAATTAAAATTTATATTCATTGCTAACATATTTGAGAACTTAATAAGTATCACATAAAGAATGGTTGAAGAGAGCAAAGATATTTTAATCAAGTTAAACTTGATTCTAAAGTTTAAGAAACTTTATGATTAAATATGAGATATTTAATAAATAAGGATCAATATGTGATATTGAATCTTATTTAAGCATAATTGGTATTTAATTAGAATAATTAGTAATTCTAATTAAAGTTTAATTAAAATTAGAATTTAATTTCAATTAAATTACTAAAATATCTAAAACTTATTATAAATAGGCTTAAGCTCTAATAGAGCTAGCACTTCTTACTTAATCCTCCTTGTAAGAGTTACAGAGTTATCTCAACTTACTCTATAGATATTATTAAAAGTCAAATACTTGTGTGATTACGATGGTTGAAATGAATCGATTTTGGAAATGATTTGAAGGATACGATAAGAATATGATCAAGCTTCAAAATAAGGTACAAATTAAGATTTATGTTTTATTATGATTTATACGTTATCATTTTATAGAATTACAATGATTTTGGTTTTTGGAAAATCTAAATATGAAAGTTTAATATTATTTCATTGTAGTCGAGATTAGATCCCGTCCTAATTTCCCAATAGTGGTGTCAAAGTCAGATTTTAATGTTATAATTTGATTAAAATGTTTGATTGTTATTGAGCTTAAATTTTAGAATTGAAATTAAAGCCCTAAAAATTAAATTTAGATATGATTAATTTTAATATAAAAGATTTAGATTAAAATTTTGTAGAACCTTAGATCAATTGTCAAGGTGATTAATAATCTTTTAATAATTAAACAATACACGAAAAGTTCATAACTTCATTGCATGTGCCTCACAGACTGCACGCACCAGACAGTCCCACACACCTTTTGTCCATCTTTAATATGTTTTTAAGGCTTAATTGTTAGTAAATTATTTTTATTCAGATTAAATTCGATTAAATTTCTAATAAATTTGGAAAATTGTTTCTAACTTTTTTAAATGATTGATTTTATTAGGAATGTTTTATAATTTAGTTTATTTTTTCAATGAGTTGAATTATTAAATTAAATTAATTATCAAATCAATTCTAACATTAAAGTAATTATTTTT
>JANKYE010000009.1:6975311-6989736 GCA_032467995.1 Erythroxylum dillonii | reverse complement strand
AATTTCGACTTAGGCTAGGTTTAAAAATCAGTTTCACACGGTTCCAACGAGAGAGACGACCCGAGGTTCAGCTTGCTACAATCTTGGAATTTAATTTTTTTTGACCGGTTTCCAAGGTCGATTTCCTAAATCGAACGACAGAGCTACGATCAGTCCTGGAGTACACTCGGTTCAGCAAGAAACAAGCAGTGGTCGCCGCCTCCGCCCAAAACTCCTTCGGGAGTAACTTCTCCTCCAGCATACACCTCGCCATTTCTACCACCGTTCGATTTCTCCTCTCCACTACGCCATTATGCTGTGGAGTGTAGGGCGTGGTGAGCTGATGTTTTATTCCTGCCGATTGACAGATCAAATTAAACTCATTAGACAAAAATTCTAAACCGTTATCCGTCCTCACCGACTTGATTTTTAGGTTCGTCTGGTTTTCTATGAACACCTTGAAATCCTTGAACACCTTCGCTACTTCTCCCTTGCTCTTTAGGCAATAGATCCAGGCATATCTGGAGTAATCGTCGATGATCAGGAGAAAATACTTGCTTCCACTCAGGGAAACCACCGGCATGGGACCACAGACGTCCATATGCAATAGCTCCAGTCTCTCTTTAGCTCTCCAATTTACTTTATGGAATGGTGCCTTAGTTTGCTTTCCCATCATGCACACTTTGCATGGCTGATGTACGTACGGTGTTTCTGGTAAGCCCTCGACCATCTTCTTCCTCCTCATTGCATCCAGTCCCTTTATATGATAGTGTCCAAGCCTCCGATGCCAGAGATCCGGTTCAGTAGAGTCTCCGACAAGTGCTTCTTGGTGCAACTCCTCGGGCTTCATTGATTTCCTCATGTGAATGCATAGTATTTCCTGTCCATTTTTATCGAAAACTTTACAAGAATTCGACTCAAAGTGTACGGTCATACCTTTCTCAATCAGCTGTGCTACACTTAGGAGATTATGCTGTATTTTTGGAACAAATAATACATCCGAGATAATCTTGATCCCCTTCTTTGTTACTAGCTCTACCTCTCCTTTCCCTTCCACCCGAATACAGTCTCCATTGTCAAGCTTTACCCGAGCTCTTACTTCTCTATTTAGAGTCTTGAATAATCTTGGATCTGGAGACATATGGTTGGTGCATCCACTGTCAATCAGCCACTCAGATGGATAGTTCATTATTTGATCTCCGATTGCTACAAATAATTGTTCCTCTTCCTCTTCAGTCACCTGCACGTTGGTTGCCTCCTGTGTTGGTTCTTTCTTATAGATGGCCTCCATGTGCCCTTTCTGATGATATCTCCGGCATTCTACATCAGGCCGTTTCCAGCATATGATGGCAAGATGGTTAGATTTGCCACAATGTGGGCAGGGATTGTAGTTGTTAGCCTTATCTCCTCCTGTACTCTTGTTTCCGTGCTTCTGGCGAGATTGAGATCCTCTTGAGTTCGAACCTCCTTTCTTCTTTTTCTTCTTTGATTTTTCTTGAGTCTCTGATTTCGCAAAGACTCTGTACGCACCTTCAGTGGCTTCATTCTTTCTAATCAAGAATCTTTGTTCTTGAGCTTGCAAGGCATTCACGACTTCCGCAAGCCTCATTTGCCCAATATCCTTTGAATTTTCTAACGAAACAATTGTTGCTTCGTATTTTTCAGGGACTGATACAAGCAGCTTCTGCACTAGCCGTTGGTCCTTGAATTCGGCTCCTAAGAGCCTGATTTGATCTGCCAACTGGATCAAGCGATCACAATAATTCTAAATCGTTTCATCATCCTTTATTTTAATTCTGTCGAATTCCCTCAAAAGGTTCAGAACCTTCATGTTCTTCACCTTCTCATCACCCTCGTATTCGTGCTTTAAGAAATCCCAGATTTCTTTTGCCGAAGCTAATCCCATAATTGTTGTAAAGATTGAGGGCGATACCGACTGGTATAGGCAAGATTTGGCTCGGGCCTTCCTCGTCACCCTTTCCCTGAGCCACTGTAGCTGGGCGATCGGAGCATCTTCTGGAATCTCAACCGCATAGTCCTCGTTGGGATACTCTTGCAAAGGTTGCAAGTATCATTCAAGTCTAGGAAACTTAATCTATCTACAGTTGGGAGCTTATATTTAACAATAAACCATAGTAAAATTGAAGACTTAGGGTAAGATTGAAGTTCCAAACCACCTTATGCCATCCTTTCAAATCCCCAACACCTCTTAGCCATTCCAAGCATGACTTGTTTGTGAAATAACCCAATGGGTTCCCCAACTATTTATATTTGTCTCTCCTGCTTTGATTAGGACTATAATTGGGGATTTAATGCATAATTGGTGAAGTGTATTACACCACTGATCCCGATTTGTCAACATCTTTACTTTGAAATTAATAGAGTATAGATGTAATAGATCATGGAAAAGACTAGACCTAAAGATACAAACAATATTGCTTCAATTAATTTAGAAGAGAGAGGCTAATTCCCTATTACTAGTCACACATTTGAATCTATTTGCTAGTAGGTTCCTTAATTTCAATAGTTGGCCTAGTCCCTAAGAGAAAGAAGGATTAATCTTCACTTTCATAAGCTCCTTCTATTTATGAAATAACTGTTTATCTATGTAATCCACAAGGAGTATTTGTTCTCTATGTATCTTCACAATTTCTTCATCGTCAACCTTTTGTTACATAAACTGAATGAGACGATCCCTAAAACCTTTTCAACCTTTGATTTACCTAACACTACCCACTTTAGCTTGCCCTCTCCTATTACCTAATCCATTCCATAACTATCCCCTCATAATCTAATCCAATGTTTTGACCACCCTTTTTGTTAGAAATAAGTTGGATGACCAGTATATATGCATGGAACTTAACACTAATTTGATTAGAACCACTATACCTGCCTGAGTTAAATCTTTGTTACAATAACTCCCTTATTTTTTTAAAACCTTTTATATTAAAGGAATACAAACACTAAATTGAAGTCTTCTAGTAGATAGGGGCAATCCAAGATAGGTGAAAGGGGGGTTGATTTTCAATCTAGAAACATTAAAAAGCCTCCAATATAATAGGCTTTAAATTATAAAAACTGAATGGTTCGAGAAAAATACAACTTTACTTTATGGAAATCCCACCATTCAGTCTTGATTAACCATGTCCCTGCCGAGTTTCTTTTAGATGTGCCACCTAGAGTATTGCTTATTGCTCCAAGTATAGAAGTATCCTTCAACCTTTAGATCTGCAACCTCAATCCTTTTAATATATTACTCGAATTGACTTAGGAAGTTTCTCAAGTATGGATTTTACTTCAACCTCTAATCTGAATAAAGTATTGCTGAATTCGTATAAACAAAGGTCTTGTGGTATTAATATGAATTGAATTGAGATTTTCCTATAGGTTTTTCCCATATAAAGTGTAGTTAGATATATAAACAAAAGTTGTATTTATCAAGCTACTTTCTTGTGAAAAGAAAAAAGTCAAATTTATCAACTAATCATTATATAAAATAATTTTCACCTTTACCTTGCAAGTGTCATACCCCTAAATGATCCTACTAAAATGGTGATATTGATGGTTGGATAAAACAACTCAATTATTGTTAAACACATCTAGTTAAGACAAATTCTAAGGGTTGAATTTTGTTTCTATCATACTGATGATGTCTAGGTTAAAATCCTTCAAAACTAGTTTATTTTTTGGTAATTAATGCACCTAATTTCCAAGAAACAATTAATATGCTAAGAGGATGATAATTTTGGTCCCTTGGACAATTTTTCCCTACATATTTTCTTTCAAGTACTCCTGAATCCATCATCATCCAGCTATTTAGGGTTAGAATAAGATAAGTGTTTTCTTCCTCATGTTCCTTGTGAGGATCACTTCTGCTCATGTCTACTCCTATTACTTTCATTATGGAAGGAATATTTTCTGGCTCAAAAAATTTCTTTCCCCTTTGAATTTCTATCCTTTAGGTAGTCCCTTGAACCATTGGTTGGCTGATCTAATGGATAACTAACTACTTTGGCTCCTTTTTCCTCTTCTGTTGATGTGTTCATCCTTATTGCTAATTTATTTCAACCATATGTTACTCCCTTGGTGCCCTATGATTGAGTTTCCTTACCTTGGTCTTTAATTCCCATCAACTCATTATAATCACCTTTCATGGATCTCTTTCTAGTGGGTTTCTAGATCTTATGTTTAAAGGTAGGTTTCCGTTGACAAGTGATTATAATCAAATCCTTATAGAGAGTATTTTCCCTTAGTCTTATTAATAAGATTGCATCTAGAAGCTCCTTATCCTTGGCTACACACACACCCAGCTATCCACACACCCACAAACCCACAATCTTACATAACCTATCCTTTTCCTTTGATTCATTTATGAATTCAGGTCTCTCGGTGAAACTTGCTAGCGTACTTAATCCTTTAGTGAACCAATATTATAGGGGAACATTGTGCATGTTGATCCAAATAAGGACAATCTCAATCTTTATTTTGTCCATATTGATTCCTGATTTCTAGAATTATAAGAAAATAGGTGTAACCTTCTTATCTTTGCTTCAGAAGATAATTTGAACAAGAAGTTGTTTTCTTCTGACATAAGGACGTCTACTAACCATTTAATTATCCAATGTTTGAATGCCCATAATTGAATAACTTAAAAGGGAGGGCATTTTTTATGAAGAAACCAATCACAGTGGAGTTCCAATGTTTCACACTTACTTTCAACACTTCCACATCTGAATGCAACAAGTTCTCATCTCATTCCATAGTTAGGGATAGTATTTTAAAGAAGAGTCTAGGCTGTCACTAACAACTTCCTTTTAACAGAGTCAAGGACGAGCGTTCAGCTTAAGGTTACTATCCCCTATCTTTCCTAAAACTTGAGCTTGGTTAGATGGGGCTAGAGGAGCTAGACAAATCTCAAAATTTAAACGAAGGGGTGGAAAGGTCATTATATTAAAGAATTAAAGCTTCTAAGTTCTAACAGACATAACAAAAGAAAAGAAGTAGGGAGAAAAATAGAAAAGATTTGAAAACACAGTTATCAAAATTATTTAAAAAATGTAAGAGAAGGAAAAATATAAAAAGAAAAAGATGTCCCTTAGTTCTAAAATCCATAATCTCTCACCAACTTTAGAATGAAAGGGAGGACCAACTGACCAAGTAAGGGGGAATGAAAATGGTCAAGAAGTGGAAAAGAGGACAACAAACAAAGTTACCAGAATAAAAAACCTTAGGAGTAAGAGAGGTTGGGAAAAGAATATAGAAGAGCCAAAAAATAAAACGAAAAGGAAAAACAAAAGGCTATAGGATAAGCGAAAGATATGGTGGAGGATAAGTAAGACAGAGAGGAAAAGGGATGAATCATAGGTAAAGCAGGGATCATGGTGGACAAGACGAGTGAAAACTAAAAGATGAAGGAGAGGGAAAACAAAACATGGAAAAACATGTTTTCCAAAATTGCTATATTCTATTGTAAAATTGTGGATTTGAATCATCTAAACTAATTAATATTTGGCCTACAACATATTGAGTTAGCAATTTAAACCCAATAGGATTCAGTTCAATTTGTTTTAGTTTGACTAAAAGTCAAATAGATGAGATCATATTGATAAAGTTTGTGGTTGGGTTAGGGTTTAAGGGATTGAACAAAGGTGTTATCCAAATGGTTCAACACTCAATTAAAAATAACATCATTTTAAATAAATTTTTTTAAAAGACATTATTTCATGCAATTTGAACAAGTTGGAGTCTTGACTTGGTCTTATGGCTTGAACAAATTCAAATATGAGTTCAAATCATGTACTTCACGTTTAATCTAATTTTAAATTAAATTCAAATTGTATTGTGAGAGGCTTAGGCATTACCCCCCGTTAACATGCCTAACAACAACTTTCACTTTTTGTTGAAAGTCAATTTGTTGTAATTAGTATCGTTTTTACTACTATAAGTCAATATCAATTGTAACTTTCTCTAAATCGTTACAGATTTTTTATAATAGCAAAATCATTTTGTCGTATTTGTATTTAATATGCTTAATTATGAAGTAATTTTTCTTTGCTATTGCAAGATTATCTTCATTTAGCAATATCATTATCTTAGTTGCCTCAAAATATCCTATTTATGACGTCAAAAACAACTTTCTAACAACACATTTTTTTGTTATCTCAACACTTTATCACATATTTTAAGCAACAATTGCATATAGATATACATACATAATATACATTTTTTACTAGTTTATGTTATACACATACTACTAGTGATACTTAAAATTGTGTTAATTTTTAAATAAAATATTAATAAAATTATATTTATATATAAATACATCATACGGCTAAGTAATGCAAGACTCTCCTATATTTTAATTAATTTTAAAATAATTTTCTAATTTTTTAAAAAATCTCCAAAAATTCTTGTAGTTTTCATTTTCTAGAAAAACCCCCCTTTTAAATCTCTGTTTAAAAGAACAGTGTAACATGTGAGATTTGAACATCACATATTAAACAATCAAATATTATTGATATGGTACATCAAATCAACTCTTAAACCCACCAAACTAATTAAACTCTACTCAAATTAATAATTTAAAAATAATTACAATAAATTATTAGTTTGGGTGGGTTTAATTAATTCATTTCAAGTTTAGGAATTGAATTCAACCATCATGTTAGCATAATTTAATTAGTTCATTTGTGATATTCGTATCACATGTGTTTTGTTGTTATTTTTAAAATGAAATTAAGAAAAAAATTTGTAAAAAAATTAAAAATGACAAAGTTTTAATAATTTTAAATTATATATTTTTTATAGTTACTTAAATAACATGAAAGTCCGGTGTCGTTTACCCCACAGAATATCAGAAAACAGTCTATTTTCATACAAAGTAAAAAAAAAAAAAAGCTGTAAAACAATCCATTTTACACAAAGTAAAAATATAAATTTATTATTTTACAAGTCCAATGTCACGTCTGATAGGAGAACGATAATTTCTTATGACTTTCTGCCATTCTGGTTTAGGTAGAGAATTTCGTTTCCCTCCTGCAATACCAAGAATAATCAGAATGTCAACTTGTTGAGTAATGCTTTCAAAGAGAGTATAAACTATCCAAATCAAAACAATAGATTAAGAAAAAGGAATCTAACTTAATTGAAATAAAAGAAAAAAAGAAGAAGAAGAAGAAGAAGAAGAAGAAGAAGAAGAAGAAGAAGCTAACTCAGATAATCATGTTAGCATTTTCTAAATTCACTTTTTACCACAAAAAAAAGAACATATAATTTCAATTTCTTTTTTGGGAAATAATATAATTTTAATTTTATTAGTGAAGCCTTAAATTTCTATAATTATTCAAATGAAATATTATTAATTTATTTATAATTAGATTATAATCTTAATCATTTATGTCAAAATAGAATAACAGTAATTATAGTTCATATTAAAATCATAATAATGTACAGTGTAAAATAATTGAATATTGAGAAAATGGCTTATTGGACTAATAATCAAAACATATGAACTTTCTTTTTAGTTTTCTACAATATCCTATTATTATGTCATTATGTGCTACATACTTATAATTTATTGTAGCAACTTCCCTTTTAATTGGCTCTGCCAGAATTATCATGATGGTCATAAAGTTGTTGCTACTTGCTACTCGTTTTTTACTACCATACAGTGTCAAAACCGGTCTACCGCTACAAATAGGAAAGTGGCAACGATGTATACGCAATTATAGTATGTGATCTACGGTTCCGTTCTTCCAAGACGAGGTCAACAATTTAGAGAAAAAAAGAGTCGCTAACAAGATATTCTTTGCCTCTAGAAGAAATGGCAATAGAGAGGCATAAACCCTCAAAACTTGAAGAAACATTGTAATTTCTGTCGTTCCGTTTGCCGATATCTAACTGGTGGAAGCATGACTTCATTAACCAAACCAAAACATGGCTCGAAGCTGAAAGCCATATGTTTGGTCACACACGTAATCGGGAATCTATCGTGTCATGTGTGAATAGCTTTCGATTACTGACTAACGAATTATACTAGATAAATTAATGGCTATTTGATGGTAGCATTGGCTTAAATCTTTTGCAACTTGACGTTTGTTTTCGTATTTCAGCAAATGTATATTTATGCCATTAAGTTGATATTACTTAACAAAGACATCGGTTGTCTTCTGATCTGGCTTTATAATTGCACTTAAGTTTTATACTTTTGATTCCAAGTTTTTCATACTTAGGAAATACTCATCCTATGTAGTTTCCATGCACAGCTCAATTAAATTTGGGATCATATTCATACCAAGCCTTGCTGTAACATCACAGAAATGACAGGGTTTGGAATAGTTTATTAGCCCATAACTAGTACAAATAGTGGCTGTTCATTCAAATACAACATATCCGTCTTGCTATTAGGGCAAACTTGCCGCGTCCTGTTTACAGCTCCTTCATTTTCTATTCCAAGATGGCCGCTTATCCATATTATTCTCCTCCTCCGCCTACACCACTAGGTGTTCCATACAACCCATCACAGTCACCATGCTATTGCGAGTGCCGACCTCCAATATACAATGAGCCAGCACCATCCCAACATTTGCCAGCTTCACCAACACCACCACCAAAATCACCTTCATACGGAGCACAACCTCCGCCACCGCCTACTGGATCATCTCCAACTCCATCCAAAGGTCCAGTTGGGCCTCCGAAACCCCCTTCATATGGTCCAACACCACCAACACCTATGCCAGTTTCTTCAGTACCGAGCTTTCCACCATTTCACGGCCTCCCTCCTCCTGTTTATGATGCACCTCCGCCTTTTAAGTCGGTACCACCGTCTTCTAACTTTGTGGCGCCACCTCGACCTCACGGTGGCAACCATACAAACGTGATCGTGGCGTGCGCTTCACTTGGTGGCGCATTCCTTCTGGCATTCTTATTGGTTGGACTTTTTTGCTTGGCCAAGAAGAAGAAGCCAATTTATGTTCCTGAAGCCCCAGCGTGTGTGGAAGAGCATGAAGTAATTCAAGAAACAATCACTACTGGACCATGTGGTGAACAAACAGTGGGGATTTGGATTGAAGATGATGTTCGAATTCATCAAGATGTGGCTGTTGCGGGTGGTGCCGGAAGCTCTTACGCTTCTCCTGCTGGATGTGAACCGGAACAATCCAGCATTCCGACGCATGGTCAAAGCCATTATAATTAGTGCTAAAGGTGCTGACTTATTTGGCACACTCATCTTCTGGTCAAGTAACGGGTCACCATTATTTGCGGTGTCATGTGTATGTTATATGTTGCTTATTGGCTTAATTACGCTGTATTTCTAATAAGTTCCACAATAAAGTGTGAGTGGATTAGTTGTATTACGTATGTGAATAAGGAAACATATTGGTAAAAATTGTAGTTCCAAGAAAGATGTTCGAATGCTAATTTCGGCTGTCACGTCGGGGAATAGAATATGAAAGCAACAAATGTCTGATCAGATATTTAGTGGATCAACTAAAAAGAAGCTAATTAATAATCGAAAATCGAACTTGCAAATTTCAACTAAAAGTACTAACCGATATTTGTATATAATTCAACTGCTTAAGGACATACGAAGAGCGTGAGTATCTTTGTTTGGAGAAATTCATTGTGGATTAAGTCAAATTCAAGTTTCACCGTAAACAGTTAAAAAAAACCTGAAGGATGTAATTCCGCAATATAGAGGTTCTGTCGCAGTTGTTTTGAACTAAATCTGACAGTTGCTTAATAGAAAGTAATTGTGTTCACAACTGGGAATTTTTTCTAAATTAAATCACAAGTAGAAAAATAAAATATGCAGCAAATAAATTAATAATCAAAATTTGGTAACACAGTTCGACATATCTGATTTATGTCTGCAGAGTCCTCACTTAAGTTAATCAACTTTTATTGAAGTATAATAGTTTTATATAAGGTTTTATTGAACCGAGACCACTCACTTCTTGACACTATCGTATTTACGCCCATGAAAGTATTTCACTTCCAATAGCAAGATCACCTCGTGCTAACTTCAACAAAGAACTTTTTACAATGTCGAATGAAGACAAAGATAAAAAAATAAATTTCAAGTGATTAAAACAAGAATAGCGTAAACAAAGAGACACTTAAGTCAAAAGACACTCCCTTGTATGTGCAGCCTCATCAACTAGAAACCATAGGAAGTTGTCCAACAAGAATTCTGTTATGAATTATCGAAATAATCTCTGAAGCATCTCATGCACAACAGCCATAAAATCATCAAACGAACATTTATTTCATCACTGAACCATCTAAAAAATATAGCTGCAAGATTGGTTAGTTTTTTGCACATTTTTTCTTACAAAAATGATGAAACAACAGTCCAAATTATTCACATGCAAGTAGAGAAATGCAACTACCAATGATTACTCAAATCACTAATAAATTTGTTGCATGCTTATTTATAACTAAGCATGTCTATCTCTAATAAATCCTATCTTCTCTAAGATTTTATTTCAAGTAGGAATGATTCCAAGAATCTCACACAAATTGAATATCCTATCATAATGATATATCAAATACATCAAACTAAAAATAATGCCTAAAATAATAAATTAGATGTATTAACAATCTTCCCCTTTTGGCATTTGTCACATCAAAAAACTTCCCCTTAATAGGATAAATGGAAATTCCCTTTAAATTGAACAATCATAATGCCAGTTGTCAATTGTCACCAATAAAGCTATGAGTGCTAGCTGAAAAATTTATAAATAAGAAAAGATCCTATCTCCCCTTTAGGACAGAATAATGTCAAAACAAAGAATGCCTTCAATGCAATCATTTTCAACGATTAAGAAGACATAAAAATTAGTAGTAGGTGCAACAGAAGCATCATAAACATGTAGTGTAGCAGTAGAAGGCCAAGATGACAATTTATCATTAGTCAAAACATTAGCCAACATATCATTACTTACATCAAAACTATTTGCATACAACTGATTAAGCTCATAAACCCTAAAAATAAATTCAACGAATTAGAATCAAACCTAATTAGTCTCCACCTCACATAAACCGTATGAAAGCATAAAGTTGTATCATCCAATACTCCCTTATCTAAATTACTATAAAATTTTTGCACTAACTAGTATCAAAATATTATGGCAATAAAGAATCATGTAACAAATTCCACTTAGTCAACAAAGCATCCAAATTAAATTGTTTATACTCAGCTAAATTTATAGGATAATTAAGAACAAACCTAGTTGAAGCAAGAATATCCCATCGTTATTGCTTGCTAAGGAAATCAGATGGCCGACGATGATCAATATGAAAAGCCAAATCAGTAGAGGATAGAGGCTGCAATGTACAACACATCTCACGGCACAAGTAGTTCACTTTATCAACTTTCATTTATTGGCTTTAGTTCATAATATTTAGTGCTCTATTAATCAAAGTACATACATTTGAAAAATAAATCCCAGCATTAAGAAGATAATCAAATCATTTTCAACAATTAAGGAGGATAAAAATTAACAGTAGGTGCGGCAGAAGAATTATAATCATGTAGTGTAGTAGTAGAAGGCCAAGATGACAATTTATCATCAATCAAAATACTAGACAACAACATATCATTACTCACATCAAAGCTATCTTTATACGACTGATTAAGCTCATAAACCCCAAAAATAAATTCAACGAATTAGAATCAAACTTAATCAATCTCCATCTCACATAAACCATTTGAAAGCATAAAGTTGTATCATCTAACACTCCCTTATCTTAAATTACAATAAAATTTTTGCATTAACTCAGCATCAGAATATTATGGCAATAAAGAAGCATGTAACAAATTCCACTCAGTTAATAAAGCATCCAAACTAAATAGTTTATACTAAGCTAAATATATAGGATAATCAAGAACAAACCCAATTGAAGTAAGAATATCCCATCATTATTGCTTGCTAAGGAAATGAGATGGCCGACGCTGATCAATACGAAAAGCCAAACAAGCAGAGGACAGAGGATCACGACACAGGTCGTTCACTTTATCAACTTTCATTTCTGGGCTTTAGTTCATAATTATTGGTGCTCTATTAATCAAAGTACAGATATTTGAAAAATAAATCCCAACCTTAAGAAGACAATCAAACGATTCTTGCAATTTCATATTATGTCATGTAAGTGAAAAAAGATCTTCACATATAAAGAATTCTTTGCAAATCCTATTTCATGAGCAAACTCCCAATAAAAGGATATTGCCCAAACTTATACAACCTATACAATATAGAGAGAAACCAAGATAAAACCTGAAATTTTCAAATAATGGAAAACTTGAATCTTCAATCATAGGCCTTACAAATGTCTTCCTTTTTGAATTAAGAGTTGTTATCATTATTGTCATAACCTAAATTAGAGTTTAGCACTGAAACATCTAAATTTTCGTTGTCAGTATCTTCACAGGTTCCTACTAAGGAAGCAGCTAGACTTTTACTGTCTAAAGCAACCAACACAACATGATTACTCACAATTTCTTCTTTGCTGTTGTACTCACTTTCATATTCGTTTTTACTCTAAATGTTGGTATAAGACTGCCATTTTTCTCCTTTTAAAAGTTATAGAGCATTTCATTTGTACATGCCCAAAACTTTGACATTCATGGCATTGTATCTTCTTTGCCTTCATTTTACCTTTTTGAAATTTTTCTTGCTATTTGAAATTATTGTTTGAAAAACTCCCACTATTATGTTTGAAATCGAGTCTATCTTTCTTCATCTTCTTTAGCCACTTATCGAAATATCTTGTCAGGACCACCATATCATCATTTTCATCTGAGTCATCTCCATAATCATTCATAGATTTGACGAATTCAGCTTATAGTGCCAATCCTTTATTCTTCTCATGCTTATCTCTCAACAGGTTCATCTTAAAGTTTATAAGAATTCCAATTATCTTATCCAAAGATAACTTATTAATATCATGCATTTCTTCAATAAATGCAATTTTCGATATGAATCTCGGAGGCAATAATTTCAAGGTTTTCTTGAAAAGTTTCAAATTTGAATAATTCTTTCCAAGTTGATGTGCTTGATTTCCAATATCATGTAGCTACTCATGAAAGCCTCCAATAATTTCACTTTCCTCCATCTTAAACTCTTTAAATCTAGTGACCAACATTTGAAGTTTTGAAGCTATCATTGTTTTTGATCCCACATGTATTGTATGTAATGTATCTCACGCTTCTTTTATTGATTCAAATGCTAATATCATATTAGAGTGTCCTTCATCTACAACATTAAAAATTGCATGTATTGCCAACGGATTACCAAGCGCTCCCTCTTCTCTAGCCCTTGTCCATTCAGATGGATCTTTAGTAACACTTTATTATTTTCATCAATTATCATAGGATGAGTCTAGTCATTCAAGACAGAAGTCCATGCTTTAGTTCCTTGTGCTTAACTAAATACCTTTATTCTTGATTTCTAAGCAAGATAGCTGAAACCATCTAGTAGCGGTGGCCTTGTAATTGACACTCCTTTAATAGCCATGAATGCGGAACATTGATCTACACCAACTTGACACACCAAGTTCTGATTAGGTGGACCAAGATTTGATACCAATTGAAAAAACTCAAAGGATGTAATTCCACAATATAGAAATTTTGTCCCAGTTGTTTTGAATTGAACTTGATGATTTCTTAATAGAAAACAACTATGATAGCAACTGTGAATTTTTCTAGAATTAAATCCTAAGAAAAAATTCAAATATGCAGTAAATAAATCAACAACCAAAATTTGGTAACATAGTTTGACAAACCCGGCCTATATTTGTGACAATAGTTTTACAAGGTTTTATTGTGTAGCACCCCACTCCCGCAATGACCCAGATCCGACATCGATGGTGATATCCAAGTCCGTGCCCCGCGAGGGTGGTGTGCTAAGTCACTCAATCATTTAGAAATACAATTTTTTTGAAAACATAAACACATATGCAGAAGTCCATAATCAAACGGGGCGTAAGCCCTTTTCAATCATACAAGGCAGATTCCAAATCCCCTTATGGCCAATTGGGCCCTTTCACAATACAAACACTTTAGTCATTTTAAAATATAAATTTATACAATAGTTGCGGAGTACAAAATTTAGTGCAAAAATTAAAGAAACGCAATGCAGACGCGAACTGACCTCTATCCTTCACTTGAATGATGTAGGTATACTCCCGTTGGCCTAACGAGGTATTCTTCTTATCATGAAAAATAGTTGCAAATTTTGGGTGAGTTTTGCGAACTCAGTGAGTAACCATCATCGATGGCTCACCCAATCACATAACACATACAATTCACACTTCACATTTCATTTCACATTTCACGTTCAGTGCACTTAAACATTTATATTATGCACATGCCATTCAGATGGGACTCACATTCGTTCTTATTGTTGTGACTGAGTGCCTCACACATATACAGAGTACTGGCCCG
>JANKYE010000009.1:6951801-6963504 GCA_032467995.1 Erythroxylum dillonii | reverse complement strand
AATTCGACGTTTAGGTTAAAGTTATGGCAATTGAGCCAAGAGAGGTCGGGATGGATATTGGACATGAGCATAGTTCACTGTTGAGGCCAAGAACCTCTCATCCAACCTCCAATTCAGGTGATTTTTTGGACCAATAGTTTCTCCAGCCACATACCTTGAGTTATGAAACTCCAAATAAGGTGTTTTGGGCCAAAGTTAGAAAGTAGCAAGTGTCAAGTTTAGTATTAGTATCTCAGCCAGCAACTAGCGTCTCGGGAATGGGCCATTAGTCAGGGCTCACCACCTGGGACCGCCAGGCTCCGAGAGCGGGGTTCGACACCAAGTTTCTACTGAAATTCTAATGATATGTATAATGGTTGTAACACTTGTGATTGAAAATGTTTATGAATAAAATGGGCCAAAATTGATTATTGTTTTTCTGAAATATGCATGTGATGCGTGAAAATTTTTTAATGGTTATGATTGAGTAACTGTCCTAGTACACCACCCTTGTAGAGTGTATTCTTGAATATTGTCAGTTTGTTTGGGAATATGCGTTATAGGAGTGGGGCTACTATAGAGTTGGTATCAAAGCCCAGGTTTAGTATCTTACATGGGCATTTTTCAAACTATATGTCGAGGTACATGCATTTTAGACATGTCTTAGCATGCAATGGCAACTGATCCTCAGTCTGAGTCGCATTTACATAAGTCACACACAATAACATTTGTTAAGAGTTTGAATTGATAGAAATAGTGAGAAGAATGATGATTTGTCAGAATGTGAGAAAATGAAAGTTTGTGGATATTTAGAAATGAGAAATAATATATGGTTAGATATGTCAGATAAAGATTCAACGCACTTGTATTGATGGATGTATTATTAAATATGACATCAATATTGTACTGTGGTGATATATTCTCGAATGTGATATAGATGTGAATGCATTATCATGGATTGTTTGAGGAAAATAGAGATATGAGTAGAAATGATGAGATTAAAGTATACAAGCAGAATAAAGCGAAAACAAAAACTTATTATGACCTTAAGAAGATGAACTTGGAACTGAAATGGTTGTTTGATTAATGTGACAAGAGTTATGATCCACTATAAGAATATGTTAGTGGAATTGAGATTAGAATTTCATGATGATTATACATCTATAATTTTGAATTGATTGTGAATATAAATATGTAAGATGTAATAAAAGGATAATTGGAAGATGAGATGAATGATAGCGACATTTATAAAAGTTCAAAAGGTTAACTTGAATTATTATTATGGGTACATATCTGATAATGTGATCACCTTGACAAGTGATATTATTAAGTACATGTGCATCATATACTTGGACATGAAATAGGAAGTGATCCATGACTTATTGAATTCTTTTAAGTTTTAATTCCCGTAGTTAAAATTTTAAGATGAATTAGAGTAACACATGAAAGCTTTTATAATGATCAATTGAGGATAGATTGAGAGGGTAAATGATGTTAATATATGTGATGGACTCAAAGAAAAAGGGAAGGAAAGAGAAGCAGGGCACGATTGTGGCATAGTCCCCACGATTGTGACCGAGATTAATTGGTTTTGTCATGATCATGGCGGAGTCCCCAAAATCATGGCCAACTCCACGAGTTTTTATCGCGATCGTGGTAGGGACACCATAATCGTGGGCAGGCACAAAAGGAGAAGTGTTGTCAATTGAGATTAAGGTATCCTTATCATAAGTTATTAATTGGTGACTTGTCGAAAATACATCTCTAGATAAAATGAAATGATCTTGATGGTATATACTAAGGTATAAGAGTAAATGAATCTGCTTACTGCTTCACTAAGCCTTATTATAAAGGATATTCTGATCATATAAGTTATGACAAAAATTGATCTTATTGAGATATTATGAATAGTTGAAACTGATCTTCTTAAGGTACTAAGAATGGCTGATAAGCGATGATGAAAATAGTTGATTGATAAGGATTACGTGAATAGTATAAGATGATAATGATGAAAACAGTTGATTGATAACGATTACATGAACAATATAGATGATAGTAGCAAGAAATCTTCTTTCGAAGAAGAATTTCACCAAATTAGGTTAAGTAGACCAGATGGTTTACTTCTAAGAATGAACTATGGTGGAACAAATCAGAAATGAATACTTAATGAATCAAAAGTGAATATTAGAGTCACATAGATATGAGACTCAATTGCGAGAAAAATGAAATATTACTGAGGGTGCATGTGTCGTATCCATTATAAATTATCTAACTATGTTATTGGATTTTTTAATTGGAGATAATGTTACTACTATTTTTGAAGGAACTAAGGTCCACAATGTATTCTATATTTGTATATTCCGAAGGTATAATTTAGATTTGGCGTGTGTGTTTGAGAAATTGAGAGTTGCAAATAAATTGAAATATATGGAGAAACTAGTGTGAATGAATAGTCATTAGAATAAGTCAACGAGAAATTATAGGCAATCGAATGAATGGAGAAAATCATTCGAGAAAAGAAGTCAATCGAGAGCCTGAGAAAAACATGAGATAATATTATCTTATCTAAGAAACTAGTTGCTTAAGAATTTCGAGAACGAGTTATGGGTATCTCGAATTATTTGTGATACCTATAAAGGTTGACAAATTCCTTAACAACATTTCTGACATTAAAGAATAAAATGTTCCAATCTTGCTTAGATCAATTAGTGACTGATCGTAGATGATATTTCGAGTGTATTCAAAAAGTAAAGAGAATATTTTTGAGCATTTGAGGTTAATCTTACATATCATGAGGTAGAAACAATTATATGTCAAGTTCAATAAGAGTGAATCTTAGCTTGATCAAATAATATGTTGGATCGTATATTATGTAAACATCGATATTGGGAGACCCAAAGAAAATAGAGGTAATGAAGAAGTGAGAAACTCTGATGAATATATATTTTAGATCTGGAGCTTTATAGAATTAGCTGAGAAATTGGACACTACCAGAAGTTGTTGAGGGATTTTTACTGATCTTAGCCCTGTAACAAGATTTTTTAGGATACATGTGTCATTCAGACGAATAAATGAATGTAAAAAGAATTTGGAGGAAATTAAAACATCGATAAATTACAACACCGATGTTAACTCTTCTGCTAAATTTGGAGATAATAAAGAATATAATGAGTTTCACATCAAAGATTAGGATGAAATCTAATGCGGCATAATAAAGTGATTTCATATGCATGGAGACAGTTAAAGTCTCATAAGTTGAATTATTCGGAGAAAGATTTAGAACTTGCTGCAATAGTAATTGCTTTGAGAGTTTAGAGATATTATATGTTCAATGAAACATTTTGGATCTATATATAATATACATATCATTAAAGTTTGAGGTAATTATTGAGTTTGAAAGAATTGAATACAAGACTGAGACAATGGATAGAGTTACTTGAAGATTATGATGTACAAATGGGTATTTCCTAGTGAAGCTAGTGTTGTAATCTGATGCATTGAACAAAAAATTCAATCGTAGTGTAACAAAAATTTAGATATTGAGGTTACCAAATCTAGCGCAATAAAGAGCATAGAATGTCAAGTTGAATTTTTGGGTAAATCAAAGTACTATTAGCTATTGAATTTCAGATCAGTTTCACATCAAAAGATTAGCAAAGCCCAAATTGAGGATTTATAATTTGTGAATCTTACTGAGAAATTGAAAATGAATCTGAATTTTGAGATTGAATAGGAAAAATAATATTTTGTGGTTATAGTAAAAAGTATATGTACCCGATAAAGATGATTGTAACATCTCATTTCCAAACTAAGGTTTAGAACTATAGATTTCTGTAATTGAGAAATAACAATGAGAGACTAGAAAAAAAATGAATTTCATACTCATGCATAATGTTAGCATACAAACACATGAACTTAAATTTTGCACACATTACAATGATTTGTTCATTCACTCATTTGACATTTTTCGGGAATAAATAATTGTTTTAATGTGATTATTATGTTAATTATGGATTATGTGTCTTAAAAATTGAGTTGGCGTGTATAAGTAGTGATTTAGAATTTTTGGTGAAATTTTAGAATTTTTTGGAATTAAAGGTACTTTTTTGGACTAGAAAAAATGTCAAGTGACAAGACAATTGATGAATAGTTGGAGAAATGTATCAGATGGTAATATAAATTTTGATGAATGACACTAGGATTTAATGACATATGTCATTTACAATTGGGTGTCAATTGGATTAGAATTGGGACACAAATGAACTAGCTTATTAAAAGACCAAAAGAGGACCATAAGAAAGTAACATGTGGCAAGTGACAAGTGTTGCTTGCCACACCACTTGTCTTAACCCATGATTTTTATTAAGTGAAAGACCTACCTCATTTTGATCTTTCACTTACTATTTACTACTCTCTTCGTTAGCTTCTCTCATCTTCATCTTTTTTATTTGTCTTCATCCCCGATACTCACTTCTCACTCCATCCATGTTGAAGCTTACTTTCACCTTTCATTTGCTACTATTGTTTGTTTGTCTTCTTCATTTCTTACTAAAGACCCAACCCTACCACCTTTGAATGTTGATGATTGAATGATACTAGAGAAGCTAGGGTTAAGTGTTATTTGAAGATCTTAGAGTAAATAAGTAAGTTTAAAGCATTACTCTTCATGATTTGTTACATGAAACATGTTTGATATTAGTTAAAGGTCAAATGATCATTAAATGGTAATATGTATATGCTGAAATGAGAATGAGAAAACCTGGGTATGTTCATCTCTTGCTTTTACATATATGATGATCAATATTTCATAAGTTGTTGTTAAGATGATTTGGGTTAGAATGATCATTAAAGATAGTCTAGGAAAAAGTGCAGAAATTTTTGATAGCTAAATGGATCGGTAGTATGTTCTATTTTCTTGGTGTATCAATGTGGATCTCTTCAAGTGTTATAGAGATAAGTTAAAAATAAGTTTGATGCTAATGAAAAAGGGTACTATAGTGTATTGAAATGGGAAGAATTAGTGTGATAGTGATACTAAAAGCCCATTAGTTCTAACAAGTTCATCTATCACGATCGTGCACAAGCACAATCATGACAGAGATGAAACACCAGGTAGTGCACTATCGTGCACAAGCACGATCGTGATAGAGAAGGTACACTGATGTTTGATAGCTTTCAACACTCTTCACTCTTTGGACCATAACTCCTTCTCCAAACCTCCGATTGACTTGAAATTTGAACCACAAGCTCCTCACACATTATCCTTCCTCTCTACTAAAATTCATTGTCATCTGAATTCACCAGTAAAGGCTGGTAAATGGTTGGTTGATGAGTTTCGAATGAAAATGATGAGGTGTGTTGGAATATTTTAAATAGAGTGTTTTCACTAAACATGCATCTGTAATTTAGCCATATCTTGACTTCTAGATATCTAAATGGGATGATTTTAAGTTTAGATTAAATTATAGACATATGGATACAATTTTTATGAAGGAATTTAATTTAAATTCTATCTTTAATGGTTTCAAAATTTGGCTTGAAGTTAAGTACAGTGTGTTCTCATGGTTTGGGAATAGTCTATAGTATTTTAGGTATAACTTACAGAATACTAAACCAAACTGCATTAAATAGGTGTCATTAGAAACTTAAGACATAAAATAACATTGTTTTAGAAGAACGTATTGCCTAAATTTCTCATTTTCGTTTTCAAAATTTGTCATGGAAAATTGACTCGAAAATCTGTTTTGCGAAAAGTTGGAATGATGCTTGGATTAAGTGACTAAATGTGTGATATGTCTAAGGTAATAATTGAGGTTATAACTTAGTGAAAGAATTTTTTATTTCAAAGTACTCTTATTGAATGAATTTTTGATTTCAAAGTACCAAAGGCATGAGTATAATGGGAATAAAGAAATTCATATGATTGTAGTTATGTTTCAAAGGAGTGGAGTAAAATGTGTTAAGTAAAGGTGAATGAGAATTGGATATTATGAGAGCATATAATGCTAGAAAAGAAACGAGTAATTGAATTATGATATTAGAATAACCAAGTGTTCTTAAGGTGTAAACCTAAGAATAGCTAGACAAATACAAATGACAAGGTTTGAATGATCAAGATACATGATTAAGGAAACATACCCATAATAGTCAAATTAAGCATGTGTTATATGTGTACACTTGAATGTTTATGTGATTGTGCAATTAATAATGTGTGTGCAATGTGTGTATTGTATAATGTTGATATACAGGATAGAACGTCTGCATCCAGACATTTTCGGATCAAGGAAGCAAATGCTAATCTGGAGCGTACTATGAGTCGACCTAGATGGTCTCATTTTCATTGTTCGTTCTGTTTTAAATTTTTGTATTAACTTCCTACTAGTATGATTGATGTGAATGTGTTGATTCCGGATAATAAAAACTCATTGGAAGTGCTCCTTGAATGTGAATTTGAATGAATAAATGATACTTAACATTATTGTTGAATATTGGACCAAGGTCCGATGATAACTGTGAATATGAATGTGAAACTGAAATAAAGTGACTGATTGAATATACGTGAATGTGATGCATTTCATTACATGAATGCATGACAACATAAAGGATGTTGTGAGTGGAGTAGTCACCTAAAAAGAGCTTAAAGCTCAGAATGTGGTAAGAGGCTCTGGCTCACTTTGTAAAATGAGTCATGTATCTCCAATGGATAAGGGATAGATTTTAATGAGCTCGATATCCACAATAGATACGGAACAGTTATAGGCACTCAGTCATAACAATAACAATTGAAAGTGAGCATCATGAGCATTGCATATGCATTTGATATGTATGATTTAAATGGTTGAAATAAATAGTTTGAATGATTTCTGAATGTGAAATATGATTTAAATGAATATGAAATGTATGTGACTCCACATGTCGAATTAATGTAAGTGATGTGAATTTTGTGAGTATATGAATTGATTTGTTATGTGATTGAGTGAGCCATCAAGGATGGTCCACTCATTGAGTTCGTAAAATTCAACCCAATATTTACAACATTTTTCAGGCTTAGAGAAGATCTCCAGTTAGACAAATTGGAGTCTAGCCACTGCATTCGAGTAAGAGATAGAGGTCGGGATCAGTTCGCGTCTGCATATGTATTTCATTATTTTGTATCAAAATGTATATTCTTAAGTATTGTACAATGTGTATGTGAATGGTTTTTTAATGTAATGACATTATGACTAAAAGTGTTTTGTATCTGTAATGGGCCCAAGTGTCTACTGAAATTCTGATGATATGTATAATGGTTTTAACATTTATGATTGAAAATGTTTATGAATAAAATGGGCCAAAATTGATTATTGGTTTTTTGAAATATGCTTGTGATGCATGAAAAGTTTTTAATGGTTATGATTGAGTGATTGTCCTAGTACACCACCCTTGTAGAGTGTATTCTCGAATACCATTGGTTTGGTCGGGAAAATGCCCTATAAGAGTGGGGTGCTACATTACCACTACCACTACCACTACCACCTTCAACATTTCCATAGTCACCAAGGAAACCAGCAAACAAACTTCCACTACCAATTTCAAAATTCAACTTTTCCTTTCTATCTTTCACATGTTGATATTCTTCAAGCAATGTTCTCATTTGTCGCTTCACATCATGACTTACTTTTTTACAAGGTTCCACACTCTTTTAACCCCAGCTAAATGTTTCTTTAATTAGGTAATTCCTCCACCTTTCAAATTTGTTACAAAACAAGAAAATAGTATAGTTCCTCATATTGGGAGCCAACAGTATGAGCCCAAGCTGGATCATTGTATTTTCCTGAACTAGCCTGATCAGGAGAACTTGAACTTCTTTCCATTTATCTGTAAAAATAAATGAAGCATATGTCAAAATAAATAACACGTCATTTGGTTACACAATATGCATGTCCATCTTTTATAATATAACTCATTTTATATGATTACATCATACACAATTAAATTTCATCGAACATAATTCACTATAAGTCAAAAACTAACAATTCAATTATTCAACAAACACAATTACATAAAACATATATAAATAATTTTCATTTCCAACAGTCACAAAACATACATAAACAATTTATATTTCGAACAATTTCAATTCAAAGTTTCAAATATGAGGATCAAGTTGAAGGGTATGATTTGCATAATCACCAAATAATGAATGAAATATCTTATACAATTGTTCATACACATCTATTCATAACATGAGGATCAAGTTGAAGGATGTATTCATAACATGAGGATCAAGTTGAAGGATATAACTTCTTTAGAAATGTTTTTTTTCTTATTTAAATTTTTTAATCTTCTTTCCATTTCTATCAAACCATAATATTATATACACCATTCTATATTTGGTTCTTAAATATATAAGTTGCTTCTACGATTTTTAATGGACATTAACAAGTCTTAGTATAAGTGGTTGGAGATTAGCCTACAACAAGTTCACAATTTGGGAAAAAAAAAGTTCCTTTTGGACATATATACATCACTACTTTCACACATTATCTATTATAAATATTTATGATAGCCCACACATATATATTACTAAATAATTTAACATTTTTTATGTTGAATTAATTATTTACCCAAAGCCAATACCCAAATACCATTAACTACAACCAAATTATTATTAATTTATGATAGCATAATTTTATACTCAATTTATTATTTACCTAAAGCTAATGCCCAAATACTGAAAATGAAATACCATTCCACAAATTTTAAGAATGTGTCAATTAATTATTTAAGTCTTTGCATTCTCAGCTTTAATTTAAGTTGTTACAAACTTTCAATTCACATCATCACAAATTCATATGCCGTGCATTTCAATCATCAAAAAACTTAACATAAATCTCACATAAGCCAAACTACAATCAATGAACCAAACGAAAAATAAACCAAAACAAAATCGTGCATCATTTCATTCAACTTTAATGTCCAACCCAATGCTAATCACAAATCTAATTCACAATTTAATTCCAACTTTCAAGTTCCAATTGATTTACAATCAAAAGATCATTTAAGTAGGAAAAAATCAATTGAAAAGTTAAAACAAACCTTAAAAAATTTCACATCTTCGGCTTTTAAGTTAGGTCTGGTATAGATTTGGTATTATTCCAGATCTGGCAACTACAGATGCGTGGAGGAGAACAGTCGATGACTCTATGACAGTGGCACAGAGGAGGTTCAGTGGTGGCATAAGGTCCTCGTGGAGGAGGGTTGAAGATGGTGGCATGTTCAAACAGAGGAGCCGAGGAGGGCTGAAAATGGTGTGATGCTGGCATGGACCAAGGAGGAAGATGACAGTCGCCGGAGAGTGAATAGCACCGCCAAAGATGGAGTAGAGAATGAGAAAGAGAGAGCGGAGGTAAGTGAGAGTCTGTGAGAGAGAGCATGAAAAAAATCAAAAGTTAAGTAGCAAATGAGTGTCAGGTGTGTGGAGGGAGGGTTAGGGTTTAGGTTAAAAAAATTTCATATTTACAAAACAGTCCCTGCTTTTTTTAAAACATACAGTACCGACTGGTATGCGACCGATATTTTGAATATCAAATGGTACTAAATGAAAACTCTTGGTATTGATCGGTATCAAAGGCCAGTACCAAAAACATTAATATCATTCCTTTTTTTTCGATACGGTACATTTTGGCGAATACATAATGGTATTCATACCGTTGTCCTTAAGTCAGGTGTTCTTTGGCCTTTAATTTTTAAGGACCAGCAAAGGTTGCGTAACTTTATATGATAAAAGCCAATGATTAGGTAATATTTCTCTTTGAGATGAGAAGCCTCAAAATATCATTCTTGTTTATAAAGTGTTTGATATTTAGGGCGTTGATTTCATGGGTCCGTTCCCTACTTCGTTTGGTAATAGATATATCATAGTAGTTTTTGACTATGTATCTAAATGGGTGGAAGCACAAGCTTTACCCATAAACGATGCTTTACCCACAAACAAGGCTTTACCCACAAACGATGCTAGGACTGTCATAAAATTTATTTTAAAAAATTTGTTTTGTAGAGAAATTTTTAGTGTAGGAGTATGCATTTTTGTAATTTGCAATTTGAAAAGGTGTTTAAAAAGTATGGACTTACTCATAGGGTTACCACCCCGTATCACACTCAAACTAGTAACCAAGTTGAGATAGTTAATAGGGATTTAAAACAAGTTTTATAGACTATAGAGCACTAGAGAAAAGACTGGCTAGCCAAGTTAAATGATGCTATATGGGCATATAGAACGACATATAAAACACCAATTGGCACTACACCTAATAGGCTGGTATATAGAAAAGCATGTCATCTACCTGTTGAATTAGAATATAAGGCATATTGGGCTATGAGACTCGTGAATTTTGATCTTCATCATGTAGGCAAGAAGTAAATTTTCTAAATTAGTGAATTGGAAGAATGGTGATTGGTAGCTTATGAAAATTCCAAAATTTACAAGGAAAGAGCCAAGAATTATCATATCAGATGATCAAGTAGTCACGACAATTTAAGGAGGGGGATCAAGTTCTTCAATACAATTCACACCTAATATTGTTTCCTGGTAAGTTTAAATCAAGATGGTTTGGACTCTTTATTATAGAAAAAGTATTTCCATATTGGGCAATCGAGGTAAATCATCCATATAAAGGTAATTTTAAAGTTAATGGCCATTATTTGAAGTTATATCTTGGAGGTGAAATTGATAATAGTACAAGGAATATTAATTTGACCAAGTCACCTTAAGCATGAATGCTATGTCGAGCTAACAACGTTAAACAAGCGTTAATTAGGAGGTAACCCAAAATTTAGGATAGGTTTCATTTTTATTTCATATTGTTCCCTTTTTTGTGTTAGCATACGACTTTATTTTATGTATTTTTTATTTCCATGTCCTTTAGTTACTTTCATTTTTATTTTTATTTTCTTTTATCTTTGTATCCCTTTTTGTTTATATTTTGCAAGGATGATTGTATCTAATATCAAATGGACCATTCATCAAATTAAGAACTCTTAACTCTTATTACTCGGGGCATTACAAATTTTTGACCCTTTTGTACTTTTTATTTTGATGTGCTTATATTATATACATTGGAGATAATGTACAATTTAAAGTGTGGGAAACATATTTCTTAAGCTTATTATAATCTTTGTTATTAAATCTTATTAACCTATATCATGAATTAGTTAAAAATCCTTCCAAAATACTTTTGATCATAATATTATTGAATTGAATTAGTATACAAAAGGATAAAAGTTTGAATAAACTTGCTTTTTAAATTCATATTGTTAGTAGTCAATGAGATAATTAATTTGAATGAAAATTGCATATTATTTACGTACATAAGAACTTGTTATAAGCTCTTATGCTTAAGAGCAAATACATCATTTTTTTTAATCTCTGTTATTTTTTCATGTGTATTATCATGCATAGTTGGATAATTCTAGAACTTGCTTTTATTATTCACATTAAGACCATATTAGTTAAATTAGAAGCATTGAAATGATAAAGGCATTTAGATTCAACGTTTTGTTTAGCCTTCTTAATAATTATCTTACCATATTTTGTCCTTTAAGGGTAGCCAATCTTGATAATTTAACCTTTTTCATTGATTATAACCTCATTATTAGCCCTTACCTTATCTGTTGGGCCCCGATTCGTATTAAGCATGTCTAATTTTATTTTGAGGTTTTCGTTTAATAAATTGAGGATTTATT
>JANKYE010000009.1:6879191-6899249 GCA_032467995.1 Erythroxylum dillonii | reverse complement strand
AAATCAAAACGTGTATAGAAGAGCATTTCACCATCTGGGTAATGAATGGAGTGTTGTAGGTGCTTGGAGAAAGAATCGGCAGATACATTGCACACAAAAACAAACAGATATTCGTCAACCCGTAAACCGAAAAGAGGTAAGAAAGAAAACAAGAGAATCATCTTGTTTGGGTTTCTACACTATAGCTGTGCGGGTCTCCCTCTCTAAACTCGATCTATCTCTATGTCATCTTAAATGGAAACAGAAGGAGACAAATCGTGAAAGACGTGAAATTTCAAAATCTGAACAAACCTCAGATTGGAAAAATGCCAAGAAACCTGACCTTGAAATTCGTTTTTACTGGAGCGGATGGTGATTTCCGAGGCAAGCCTGTGAGTGGCAACGAATCTCTTTCTTTTTCTTTTTTTTTATATAAAATCTCAACTCCTATTTGATAGATAAACAAGAAGAACCAGAGAATAATAAGAAGCTATGAACACCTACTTAGCTAATCGAAAGATGGTGAGCAGAGCAGCAAATTGGCGGGCGGGAAACACAAAAAGTGACGGCGGAGTATTTGGGGGGAGAAAGAAATGCTAAAAAACACAAAAAAAGAGACAGTGGAGTATTTGGTGGAGAAGAAAGTGTTTTAATTAAAAAAAAAGGCAAACCTCTTTTTCGACGTTTTATTGTATAAAACGTCACTATTTCTATTTTGTAACATTTACCAATAAAACGTCGTAAAAAATATTATACATTTGTGACATTTTATAAAACGTTACGAAAAATTTAAACTTTTTATGATGTTTTATAAACGTCGCGAAAAGACTTTACAATCTGAGACATTTTAATAATAAAACGTCGCAGATTACCTTATTTTTTTGTAGTGTAAATTAGTGAAGTTGGGTCCACAAGGAACATTGTGGTAGGCATTCGGTAGTTTTAGCAACATTGAAGAGGTTTTTAATGTTGTAATTGATGTTTCATCGAAAAGGAATGTAAGAACCAATTAGGCAATGTCGAGTTAAACACCAGACCACGGTTCCCATACACTTCTCTAACCCTCTACCGAAAGATCATTGGACAAATATTCCTGTCGACTTTTTATAGAAGGATTAGTTAAGTATACTTGTTACCAAGTGATTACCTAGCTGAGTCAGTACCACATGTATTCCTTGACATCTTCAAACTTTATGGAGTGCCGGAAACTATAACTAACGATCATTTAAGCGTATTTTGGCATAGTCTTGCAAGTAATATGACTTCGTTTCTCATATTTCGCCGGTTAGCTGAAACTCTGAACTGCATTTTAGAAATATATTTAGGATGTATGACATATCGTACAAGGTGATATCAGTGGTTGTCTTTAGCGGTACAACACCTCATTCCTTTTGAAACTTTTATATATTTTTCCTCCTAACTTTCACGTACCCTACTTTACTGAAACCCCAAATTGTTAGCAATAGAACAAACATTTGAGAGATTGCCATATAAGTTTATCAATTCCATTTGCCTTGTGCTCAAAAGAGGATGAAACAACAAACTAAGAAGAAACTATGGGGACAAAATATTTGTAATACTGCAAATATATAAATAAACTTCAATGACATGGAGACAACCAGAAGTTATCTACACTCTTATATGGACCTTTAAAATAGTGGATAAGATGTTAAACTGATGTATAAGTTGAAGTTCCCTCCAGGTACCTTATGAACTCAATCATAATGTGTTTCATATATCTGAACTTAAAAAGAACATATTTCTTTCTCTACAGCTCCAATATTACTTCTACAACGTTACCTGTGAATTACTAGTGGAAACAAGGACAGCAACAATAAAGAGACCTTCGATTAGCTTGTATGGCGTGAAATATAATCAGTATATAGCCGACATCTGTTCTACCAACAGATATATATGGAACAATTTCTAAGCATACGGTCAAACAATCCAACCAACTCATTTTTTAGATCTAATTTTCTCAATCTGCTCTAGAATTCTCTTCTACATTTCTTTGAATCTTCTTCTTAAGTTCGTTCTTCGAGATTCACTCTTTTACCAAAAATTTTTGCAACAGTTATTATCTTTGTCGGCAAAAATAAAACAGATGGGAAGAAACAATAGAATTCAAAGTAGACAGCCTTGATTGAAAAAAACCAAAATTTTCATTATATTTAGAGGCAGAGGGAAGTAACACATCCACTTTATAGAACGGTGCCAGCAAATAGTGTACTTGGTTATTTTCAGAACTTCCCCGACGTATCGATCTTAAAAAAGGAGAACTCCATGTCAGGCTTCCAGGAAGACAAAAGTTTCTTGCAAACTATATGCTGCATTTTTAGATTCCATCCTGCAGATATATCCACCCCACATAAGTATCTGTCAATCTTCGATACATGCATTAACAGATACATTAACATCTGACATCTTGTGCATGTAAAGCAGAGTCAAAGAGAGTGAGAGAAGAGCAGAGAAAGTAGGCAGTGGCCTCTACTTCACCTGCACCTACTGGCCAGCAAATATAAATGTCAATAAGCAAAGCAAACATGGAACTAAACCCGCCTATTCTATTTGTTGAGAACAACTTCCTTGTAAGTATCAAATATTTCTTACTTTCATAGAGGCATTTAATGCAACACAAAATGGAAGCCCGTGTTTTCAAGCATCAAATTGATTTCATGACAAGTAGATGTGTACAGATCGTTACCTGTTCTCCATTCTGAAACTGTTTCCTAAGACAAAGAACAGTGTATGAAAGGAATATAAGGTGGGAGAAGAAAGGGGAACAAAAATGCAGAATCATGTCTGGACCTTCGAGAAATCATGTCCAAATGCAAGCACAAAGAACATAAAACAATTTAATGACTAGATAGTGGGTATGAAATCTCTCCCGATTCAGTGTCAAGTGATTCATACCTTTTATTTACCGAATCAGCAGAGGCTGTGTATTGTATTTTCAAAAGTATATGTTTCACACTTCTTCATAAAAGTCGTCATCAATCATTCTTCAGGTCAGGATTTTGTGCATGAACAGCAGTATTAACATGATTAAGGAACATTCGAGCATAAGTCGAGGAGTCAAAATTTTTTCAAAAGTGTGCTGCCACCTGTAAGTTCAACCAGTAGACAGCTGCTCATAAAGCCTGTTATCATTCCATGAATATTTCATCATAGTCTGAATAAAGTTCTAATGAAATTCTCAACACATGCACTAAAAATGGACATATAAACACCAATCCAGTGGCAAATATTGGCAGGCCTTCAGAATCAAATCAATGCAGACACAAAGAACTGTCTACTAGACCTATAAAAAGTTAACATGCCAACTTTCAACAAAAGTTTCCAATACAAGATTATCACCAAAAAAAGGTTTCAGATGGAAGAGTGGTTACGACAGGCCTGCACATTACAACCAAAAAATCCAAACACTTAAGAATCATTCACATTATCCAGCCCAATCTGGTTTTAAGGCTTCCAATGAATGAAATAATTGCAGAATTGACTTTTTAGGTTATGGTCCATACTCTGATGCAAACATGGTTATTGATTTCCTTAAAACTCTTTAAGATGTACCTGATTCTATCAGCATTACTCTTGCCACCAGAGTGCCAAAGTTAAATGAGAATCAAATCTGATCTAAGGCTGCTAATGTTAAATTAAGCAATAATAAAAGCCTACACTGGATTTAAGAAGCAGAAGCAGAGGAAGTAGCCTAAAAAATCTTGTACAAACCATAAATTGTAGCTAGAGAGAAGATGGAACCCTAACTGAATTTGTCTAATCCTCCACAGAACAAAAGTTGCGGGGAAAAAAATGAGTACGGTAACAGATAGATCTTGAACAATAAAAGCTTACCAATTTCCTTCAGAGGAGGTGGCACTTTCATTTTGTATCTCCTCCTTAGCAAGTTCTTCTAATATAGCACGCTGGCGTTCATTTATGGCACTAAAACCAGAATACATCACAAAAGGACAGTTTTTCAAGTTCCTTTGATACACAAGCTGCATCCATAGTTTCCACAACTATTGCATACAAACATTTGGCACAGTTCTTTTTATGGCACTTAAAACACAAATATACCTTAGTTAAAATCTACCAGAAAATGTTCTGTTCAGTCTTTAAATTCCGCAAAAGCTAAAAAGTATGAAACTGTCATGAACGATAAAATGCTAAAAAACTCAGGGAACAACCAAGAGAACACTGACATCCAACATAGAAGTTATTCACTCAGCACCAATTTGGACATTCAAGATGGATGATTTAACAATCATCAAGGAATTTTTGGTCTTTTAGCAATTTGCATCATCCCATCTCATAATATCAAACAAGTAAACAAGAAAGTATGGAATAGGGGTGCATATGATTAAAAGATCAAAACCTATCAGCTTTCCTTCTTTGCTAAAATCATGTATGTGTAACCTCTTCTTACTTTTAATTTAGATCAAACGGCACGTACAGAAACTCTGGAACCACGCTCATCAAACTAAGCAGAAGCAAACAGAGTATAGCCAACATGTAAGACATGACATCCATGGAGACAATGCCTTTTATAAAGTAACAAATAATAACATTATAGTTCTCTCGTGCTCACATTCAAAACCAAATCAAGGAGGACCAGATTAATAAGGAAATTGAAGTAGAAAATCAGTGAAGAAGAGAAGCAGCTTACGTGGGGAAATTTACACGAAATCGCACATATTGATTACCATGATCTACAAGAAAACCATGCTTTGGCAGTCCTGTGAGAACATAAAATGCAAGAATGTTTTAAAGAGAAGTTACCAAAAGTAAATCACAGCAGGCCCTAGCATATGATCCAATAAATCACAACAGGCCCTAGCATATGATCCAATCAACCTTTTCCTCTTAAAACCACAACTTGTCCTGGCTGAACCCCTTTTGGTATCTGCATTTTCCATAACAATAATTTTGTTGTTTCAAGATTTCAAAAAGTGAAACAATATGGACATAAATAAAAATCATTACAGATAAAACATTACTTTTACTTGAGTCCTCCCGGACAAAGTTGGCACATCTACCTTGCCACCAAGAATTGCCTGTGGAAGAAAAATGTAAGCCTTAATTTGCTATGCAAGTTAGTAGATAGGATCTTATCTATTATTTAAATGGTAGTTGCGAATTATTTGTTCCGTAATATATGGACTTTGCAGTTGAAAATCTGCATAAATCAGGGTTATTGCGTATGACATAGAGAAGAGAAACATTGACATTTTACAAAACTTGTTCATATTTACAAAACTTTATGCTTTGCTTTCTTCTTTTGTAGATACAAAGTGGGCCCCCCAAAGGAGGAAATTTTGGTGAATGATGCTAACTATGACGAGAATTTACAAAGCTGGTGTGTAGCATTTTAAATCAGATCGGTTTTGTTGTTTCCCTTCTCTGGTTAATTAGTATCTCATACATTTTTCTTTTCTACTGGACGCAATTATGATTGGCTTCAAATTGTGTTTGCTCATGATTGATTCGTTGCTCTTTAGTTGTCGAGATTCAGTTTGCAGTTTGCAGTCTTCATTGAACCATTAAAAGTTTTGAGTTCTTTTTGGTTTATAGCTTTCAATCTATATATATATGTATATATTAACTGTCTAGTACTATGTTTTAGTATTCTATAGAAACCTATTTTTTATTTATTCATACAAATTAGTCTCTGTCATTAGCCATTAGTCAGTTGCAAAGTAAGGTGTGAGGTGGTTATTATTGGTTCAATTTTTGAACCACCTAAACTTTGACTTGCTTGTTGTCGTTTATACTTGTGATTTTCATATCCGTTTATTGCATTGCTCATTTTGAACTTTAATATCATTCATTGTTTCTTTTCTCGAGCAATCTTAGAGTCATTTAGGGATTTGTTGGGTTTGTCTGTTATAGCTTGTGTTTGGCATTAAGGTAGTCTAACAATAAAGCAAGGATTAGTCTTTTAGTGAGTTTTGGGACTAGGAGAAGAAGATTTTAACAGATTACGGATAGGTTCTTAGAACATCAGGACCCTTACAGGGAAATCAATGGAATTAGTGAAAATTTTAGACAAATATAAAATTTATATAGCGTGCATCCAAGAGATAAAGTGGATGAATGTTAAAGTGAAAGAGATTAATGAGTTCAAACTTTTCAAGAAAAACAAAGATCACTTGGTGACTTTTAAGAGTAGAACCACAAAACTCAAATTGACTACTTCCTCATATGGTGGAACGATCGACCTAGTTGTAAAGATTGCAAGATGATGTCTAATGCTTGCTTGTTAACGTAGCATAAATTGTTGGTTATGGATCTTATAATTAAGGGTTGGAGGAAGAAGAGATATCGTAGGAGGTGTCCCAAGTCAGATAGTAGAACATAAAAGGAGAAATGGTAGAACAACTTAAAGATAGAGTAATATATGAAGAAGAATGAAAATTAGAAGCGGATGCTAACCAGATGTAAAAAAGAGTAGCATCTCTTTTAAGGAAAGCAATTAAAAAGATCTTAGGTGTTTTTAAAGTACCTGAGAGTAATGAGATGGAGTCTTTGTGGTAGAATGAAGATGTGCAAGAAAAGCTTAAAATAAAAAGAGTTGTCTACAAAACTCTATTGGATAGCACCATAAAGATAGAGAGGATAATTAATAGAGAAAGTTACAAACTGATAAAGAAAAAGGTGAAGAAGATGGTCTTAAAAGCTAAAAGCAAAGCTTACAAGAAATTATACTAATGATTGGAAACTAAAGATGGAGAAAATGATATATTTAAGTTGGCGAAAGTTAAGGAACAGAAAGTAAGAGATTTAGATTAAGTATGTTACATAAAAGATGAAGCAGAGCGAATACTCGTAGTTAAAAATGACATCAACATACTTCTATAACTTTTTTAATGAAGGCGTAGAGGACAATATCTCTGTAAGTTATCATAGCACGTCCAAGAGATATCCTAACTTTATTTGTTGTCGGCAGATCACAAGAGAAAAAATTAAAAAAGCTTTAAAGGAGATAAAAGAGTAAAAGGATAATGGGGTCTGATGAGATACCTACAGAAGTGTAGAAAAACCTAAACAAAGGGGGTCTTACTTTGCTTTTAGAGGGATACGTTAGAAACAAAGGGTTTTAAATTGAGCAGAACTAAGACTGAGTACTTAGACTATAACTTTTCAGGTCATAGAATGACTTGCGATGTGGAGGTAGTAATTGGTTCAAAAATTATATCAACGAAAGAGTGTTTTAAATATTCAAGATCAATCATTCAAAGCAATAGAAAGGTCAATGAAAGCATTATTCACCGTATTAGATCAGAGTGACTTAAATAGAGAAGTACATCCGAAATTTTATATGACAAAAAAGATATCATTGAAGCTTAAAGGCAAATTTTATTGTGTAGTTCTATGGACAGAGTATTGGCCTATCAAACAGATACATAATCATAAGTTAATTATGGCAAAGATGAAGATGCTCCATTAGATGTGCAACAGTACTAGAAGAGATAAAGTTAAAAGTGTAATCATAATAGATAATAAAAAATTGAGATAGGACTTAGGTGGTTTGAAAATGTTAAGATGAGACATCAAGATGCTTTAGTGAGAAGATGCCAGAGGATTATATCTTAGGACTGTAAGAGAATTGAAAAGAAAGCCTAAGAAGAACTAGAGAGAGGTGATCAAAAATAATATGGCTCTGCTAAAACTTACCAAAAATGTGATCCTTAATAGAAAACTTTAGCGTACTAGGATATGGGTAAGGTATCTCAATAGAGAAGTCATCTTTCTCATAAATCTTTTAAACATTTTTATTTGAGCCTTATATCTTAGTATTTAACCTAAACATTTAATATTTAGTACTTTCTTAATTATTTAGCCTAACATTTACTTACTTAGCTCAAACATTTTCTTATAATGGTTTGTTTATTTTATTTATTTACTTGTCTGTCTTTCTTTGTGTATTTATTTACTTTTTTTTATTTTTGTTCTTTACCTTGTTGTATATTTATTGCATTAATTATTTCATATTTATATTTGTACATATTTTATTATTTTATTAATGATTATTATTATCTTTTATGTCTGCCTATTTTTATTTTTATTTTTATTTTTCATTACTATTGCTTTATTATTGTAATATGTATCTTTTATTAATTTTTATTTTATATGTACTTTTTTACACAAGTCTATCAAAAACACTCTCTATCATTAGAGATAAGGCTACATATTCCTAGACCTTGAATATCAACGAAACTTCTACTACAATATTGTTGTTGTTTTTTACCGTAGAAGGGCCTAAGATAATACTAGTATGATTTCCATCTCAGATGTTGAAGTCTCTAATCTAACAATCACAACGAACAAGCAAGAATAATCCATCAAGATAAAGAATCAATAATACACCGAAAAACTCCAATTACTTCAGACAGGTTTTCTTAACATTTGATCAAGAAGCAATAATTTGGTTTAGGGATGGCAATGGGCAGCCTATGGGCTTAAATTCAAGTTTTTCAATAGGTCGGCCCATGCCTAGGCTAGCTCGAGGTCCAACTATTCTAAATAAAACGATATCGTTTTACTTAGAAGAGTCAGGCCTTAAATTTTTACTTAGAAGAGTTGGGCCTTAAATAAGCTTGGGGGTGGGTAACGCAAGCCCGAACCCAATTAGAAAAAATCGTTTTACACTTAATAATTAAAAAATATATATATTAAAAAAATTGACGTAGCTGGTCCAATGTCATCCCTAATTTGGTTTCATATTTTACAAACAGTTAAGTCAAGCATCAATTTTGACAAGCTTGTCCCTATTGGACATCCCGTTACCAACTTAACATCACAAAGACACAATACTAGTAACTTTCTATTATGAGTTGATGCAGACTAAAAATGTCATTTTAATTTTCTTTAGCAAAAGGAGAATTATTTTAATTTTAATTTGTTGTTATTAGTTTAAGGTTTAATTCTTAATAAGATCCTCCACCTTAACATCACAAAGACATGATAGATATAATAATAAAACACTTTCTATTATAAGTTGATGCAGAATAAAAGATTATTTTAATTTTCTTTATTAGACAAGAGAATTATTTTGGTCTTAATTTGTCCTTATTAGTTTAAGTTAAAATTTTTAAAGGAATAATAAGATCCTTATTGAATAATAGTTTATTCTTATTTTAGAAGTTTAGATGGAATTCCTATTTCATTAATATTTGGATTTCAGGCCTTGTTCTATATATATGTTTATGCTATCAATGTTTAAGGAAGAAGATAAGACTAAATTTTTAGGTGTGAATTATCTAAGTGATTTCTAGATCTATCCGGCTATCCTTTATTTCAATTCCTTATTTTATTTTTTAATTTCCAGCCCTGAATTCAAACTTCTAGCAGAACTATTTTCATTTTATAAGTGCTTAACCAAATAGCTGCTATCACTGAAACAGCCAAAGCTTGAAACTAGCAAACATAAGATTCACGACAAAAGATTCAGTTAAAATTTTTAAGTTCAGTTCTCACTTGTGTAAAGCTAATATTAGTGTCTATATAAACATCTGCACCATCTCTGGTAAAGACGGGATCATCAGCAACCTACATTAAACATAACACATTAAAGTTAGTTCAAAGAGTAGATGATAGTAAAACTCTTAGAGCAACAACTATACCAACAGTCATTGAAGATGCGACTTCAATAAGACAGGCATCAGGATTTTATTTATCTAATAATGGAACATGGAATTAGGATCTGGGGCACATATAGCCTTTCTTAAGACTCAAAAATCTCCAAATATCATAAGAACAGACAAGCAAATCAGATTAAGATGTTTGAGTTATTAGGTTTGATATCATAGCAGCCAAAGAACAGTGAGGAGTATCATACATCGTGTTGCAAATGTAATATAAGCTCCTCAACAATTGCATAGGACAAATCCAAACCTCATTCCTTAGGGATTAAAATCTTCTTCTGGTATGTTAGGCAGCTATAAAATACATGTGCATCAATGGAAACAAACACTCTATATCAGATTCATTTATTGACATGGGATATAAAAACAATAAGTTTTAGATGCAGAAGAGGATATCCAACAGCTTTCTGTTTGATATTTGAGTCTCAAGAAAGTTAGATTACATTGATGAATGATCTCCAATCAAATTCATTCATAAGAAACTTATACTAGCTTATCATAAACGAGAGCAGGGAAAAGTTTACAAGAAGTGAAATTGCACCTTTATGTTAATAAACAAATTGCCAGGTCGATTTCGCAGTCCCCCAGCATTGCCGGCTTCTGGTACACGTATAGTATCTCCAGAATCCACACCTAATTCATTCAGAAAGAAGCAAAATATCTATTAGATGTCATATATTACAAGAACTTCTAATAAAAAGTTCATCCATAACATCGGCATCATACTGCCAGTGGCATATGAATGTAAAAGCATCCTAAATAAAGAAGCTTTTTTGTTACTACATTCTATTTATGACCTCAATTTGGTCTTGCGCCACTCCAGATAATCTGTCACATCTTTCCATTTTTCGAAAGGGCAGTTAAGTTAGAAAAAAGAACAGATATGCAGAAAGCCAAGTACTTGAAAAGCAAAACTTGTAGCATCATTATCCGAAACCTCTGACACAAATCTTTCAATTCTACATAGTTGGTAGGTACAAAAAAAGTTCCTCATCATAAGTCACTGAAGGAAAAGCATTGCTTAGTCAAAATGATATTAACAAAAATAGTTCTCATCATCATTCTTTGACTTCATATCCAATGATTTCTCTTTTACGATAGTTAACTTATCAACTAGGGAATTTTTGGTATACCCATTTAACAAGGTTCCATCAGAAAAAGAGCAATTACAACCAACCTGCTGGTATTGTAACTTTGATTTCTTTGATGCCTTCAACCACACCTGATCCCTTACACAACATGCAGTGTTCCTGTCCCCAACAGTGACTCATCACAAACAGTTTATGAGAATAAATAAAAACCAGATAAAACTTTCATTGCGTGTCGGACCTTGATAACCTGGCCTGATCCTTTACAGGTGCTGCATGTTGCAGTAAATGGAGGAATTGTAACCTAACTCAAAACGTGAAATATCAGAAAAGGAACAAACATAAAATTGTGGAATAAAATTTCGGAGTCCCAGATAAAGAGGAGCCGAGCATAAAATAATTCTTTAATGGTGATTCACCCCACCATTAATATGGCCATACACCTTCAGAATACTTACTTTCCCCATGCCTCTACATGTAGGACAAACTCTTGCTTTTGCATCAATTGGATAGCCACGGCCATCTGCAGAATGGATGATAAGTGAACTACAAAAACAAATCATCTCTCATTTGAACCCTCAGGGCTAAAAAGGTGCACAAACATATTAGAGGAATTTAAGGATTTCATAAAGGTTTATGTGCCCAGAAAGTAATAATTTTACTCACCACAAGAATCACATGGTACATATGCCTCAAAAGATATGTTTTTGGTGCAAACCCTTGCAGTTTCAGAGAAAGACAGCGACACCTCCACCTATAAAGATTTCAAAATAATTTAAACAAGCTTTTAAGTTTGGAAGCAATGAGTATGAAACAAAGAAAAATTAAAGGGAAAAGGTTGACCTGAATGTCAGATGCAAACTGATTTATTTCATCTTCAAATATCTGTAAGCAACCAAATGAACTGTAATTTAAAAAAACTGCCAAGCCATAGAAGCTTATCTCATCAACATGAAGCGCAAAAGAGCTGTATTCAGAAGTACCTGGGAGAATATCTTTTGGAATGAATCAGAGAAATTACTGTTGTGAGAATATCTAAAACCCCCCGCATTACCAGCACCATATCTAAACTCTGATGCTCTATCAGCCCCGTATCCAAACTCCTCTGCAGTATCAGCCCCATATTCTACATTAGTTGAACCTCCAGACCGCTTCTTCATTGGTATGAGTACCAAGAATTCAGTTAGTTTAAAACCCAACAACAAGGAAAACGGAGCAAGTTCCTACAAATTACTAAACCAAAAATATGGAATGATTGATAAAGTCATAGAAATGGTGATTCTTACATTGTCATATTGTGCTCTCTTATCAGAATCTTGCAGTGTCTGACATTACCATAAAAGTAATGAATATCATTGAGATAGATGATATGAACAATTAATCCAGATTTTAATTTTCCACACACACACACACAAACATATAATTTGCATTCTGAAGTAGCAGAAAATCTATAATTTTGGAGTCTTGATGGAGCAGTAAAACGGAATGAAGAGCATAAGAAAACCAATAAAATGTGAATTCAATATGTGAGTAGTACGGACATCATAGGCTTCTCTAATCTCTTGAAATTTCCTCTTTGCAGAGGGATTATTCTTATTTGCATCTGGATGGTACTTCTTTGCAAGCTGCATGTAATGATCCAAAACACTAAACATAAGAATGCTGCACAAATGTATAAACTATCTGCAAAAGAGTATAACAGAAAGATTCTCCAAAGGATTTGATAGATAAACAATGTACACTTAGTGTGACGCCACTTTCAATCTCCCAGTTACTGAACATGCAAAAGACAATAAGTACCGCTTACTGCCTTTTTCTTCCAGACATTTATTTCCTTTTCTTAATTGTGTGATCTTTACATTAACATGGATCATAATTTTTAGAAAGCAGACTTAATCACAAACTCCACTTTGACACTAATGGACTTGTCCATCTCATCTTTCACTCCCATTCGGCCGTCATTCTCATACCTCCCAAGATAACAGACATACGGAAAGAACGAAAATATCCAATCTAGCAATGTCGGAAAAGTAAAGCTCACTGAACGAAACGCCTTTTTAATCTCATCTCGACTGGCATTTTCAGGAACACCAAGAATTTCATAATAGGTTGGTTGTTTTGCCTCACAAGTTCCTGTGGCAAAATTTTCAAGAAAGTTTTTTAATTCAAAGTCCCAGAAAAAGAGACGGAAATAAAAATCAAGAAAGTATTCAACCTTTGCAATACCTGAGGCATGAATTTGTCTATCTTTCATCAGCCACATTTGAATTCTTCCACAATCACTCCACTTACCGGTCGCAAAACTGCAACTGTTCGGAACTTACCAAATACAAGAGGAAAACAACATCATGTGATGAGATAATGCAAGACTGCAAGTTTATTTTAACGTCAGACAAAATTTGCAGCATGCATATAGCTCACATCGTTCACGCAAAACATCTTGCCGCCATGTAGCAAATTCCCGAGCCGAAGCTCCTCGATCGACAACTGATTCCATCAGCAAATGCCGCAAGCGCTGTAGAGAGCATGAAGAAGTTAAAACAGCATAACAGCAATTGAATCGAAGCATTCTGCTTGTTGTTGACTTACTTTTTCCACTACCCAACCACATCTCCTCATTTTAGAGTCTGAATTAAAAAGCTATGAAGAGTTACGGTTCTTAGGAATCCAGAACAGAAGAGAAAAGGAAGTGAAAGGAAGGTCTCGTCAGTCACTCGCGCTTGGCAAGAAAAGAATTTTCTAACACCAATAATTACTTAAATTAATTAATTAAACGTTTACGGCGATATTACGGCGTCGTTTAGCCTGGAAGTTAGTATCTTTTCCATGTCCCGCTCATTTTCATTAAGAATTAGGGCGTCCACGGAAGCGAGACGGTGGTCGTTGTCCGTCATGGCGATAAGATCGCTAGTACACGGCGCCCGGCGGTGAGCCTTCGTAATTATTTTCCTTTGTTAGTCTTTTGTTTGACTACTAACGTTGTTACTTAATTTCGCACCCAGCTCCGGGGAAGCCGGAATTGCACGGAGACTGATATGTACAGTGGCTGTGAACAGGAAAGGGTTGAGCCTTGAGAGTGAAATATTGAGATTAAGACATGAGATAAACCCATCTATGTTAATCCAGAGATGGGTGGCTAGTGGCTGCAAGCTCACAATCTACGAGCTCAGGAACATCACTAAACAGCTCCTCAAGTCCAGTCGCTTCAACGACGCTCTCGAGGTCTTGAAATGGATGGACGGTCAGAGAAGTTTCTGCTATTCACCGGTGGATCATGCCATGAGAGTGGAATTGATGGTCAAGACGGGCAATTTAGGAGATGCTAAAGAGTATTTCAGGTTTTTATCTGATTCTGCTTCGCGGAAGGCTGCGGCTTTCCCTCTGCTTCGTGGTTATGTGAAAGAAAGAGACACTGGGAAAGCTGAAGATTTCATGAGGAATCTGAATGAGTTGGGGCTGATTGTCAGCCCTCATTTGTTTAATGAGATGATGAAGCTTTATATGGCTACATCTGAGTACAGGAAAGTGCCTGCTGTTATTCTGCAAATGAAGCAGAATCATATACCAAGAAACGTTCTTTCTTATAATCTTTGGTTGAGAGCTTGTGAGGAGCTATCTGGGATTGCTGAAGCAGAAGTGGTTTACCGAGAAATGATGGATGATGAAAATGTTCAAGTGGGTTGGAGTACCCTATCTACTTTGGCCAATATGTATATAAGGGCAGGTGCTTTTGAGAAAGCCTTTTCCGCACTTAGATGTGCAGAGAAAAAGCTTTCTACCTGTAATCACCTTGGCTATTTCTTCATCATGACACAATATTCCTCGGTGAAGAACAAAGAGGGAGTTCTAAGGCTTTGGGATGCTTGTAAAGGAGTTGGTAGGAAAATGACTTGTGCTAATTATTTAAGGTTGTTGACGTGCTTGATAAAGGCAGATGGCCTTGTAGAGGCCGAGAGGGTGTTCACGGAATGGGAGTCCAACTGTAGGAAGTATGATATTCGAGTCTCCAATGTTCTTCTAGGCGCATACATGAGGAATGGGATGATAGAAAAAGCTGAGTTATTTCACCTCTCCACATTGGAAAAAGGGGGGTGCCCAAATTATAAGACATGGGAGATTCTCATGGAGGGTTGGGTTAAAACCCAACGGATGGATAAAGTCATCAGTTCAATGAGAAATGCGTTTGCAAGGTTCCAACATTGTAATTGGAGGCCATCACATGGTATGTTACTGGCCATCGCAGAGAATCTTGAGAATCATCAGAAACTTGAGGATGCCAATTGCTATATTAAGGTTCTTCGTCATCAGGGTATTGCAACTTTACCACTGTATAAAGTAATTCTTAGAATGCACATCCGGGCTGGTATATCTGCTCTGGACACTGTCAAAATGATGGAGAAGGATAACACGGAGATGGATGACGAGGCTTTGGCACTTGTTAGAAGCTCCTGCTCCAGCTAATCAGCAGTGTAGACATCTTCCATTATATGGATTGTTGAAGAGGATAGTAAGCAATTCTATAACTTATCTAGTATCCCTGTTTGTGGACCAGTACCGACGAGAGTAGCATCTAAGGTTGCAATTTGAGGAATCTGCAAATTCTGGAGCCAAAGGAAAACAAGTGAAGTTCAATCCTGAGGACTAAAATGATGCTGTTGTGATTTTTCACTTGAAATGGAGATCTACCAAGATTAAATGGATTTATAACTGCGCTTCCTGGGCAAGGAAATGATGACAGAATTTATACCTTAGGACTTTAATTCTAGGTTTTAGACAAACCAAGCATCAAAGTATGGGATTGTCTCAATAGCAGTCAAGTATACGTCCATGAACCATGATCTACCTGTGCCATTCAACCCTCTACTAGCCAAATTAGCAGATATGTTCCCACCAATAGCTGAAGGTATACTTTTTCTCATAGCCAACATGGTTCCTGCCTATGGGAACTTCAAGGAATTTGTTGAATGCTGAGGAATTACATGTCACTGCTTTAACCATATAAAACCTTGTGTGTCCCTTAACGACTCGGTTTAAAAAGTCTCTAACTACTCTTGAGTATATATATATAAACTCTCCGGAAGGCACATCCATTGGTTTGCGTCTGAAGAGTCACTTCTCCTATAGCAATTCTTCTTATGCTTGGGCTTGGCTTTGGCCTTCTTTGTAGCAACTTCGGTGTCCATTATTGTGATCATGCATTTGACTACGTTGGTGGCAAATGTGTTAACAGAACTTAGAAAGTTAAAGGTTGGACTTTCGTTACGGTTATCCTATGTTGATATCTTGTGTATAATATGAAAATATTAAGTATTAGTTATTGGTTCAGGTGATAGTAGAGTTCCCAGTTACGATCTCACTATCTTTTAATGCAACATACATCTGTATTCTACCAACCTTATCAATAACTAAGTTACATAAAAACCAGCCTTTAATACACAGGAAGTAACGAGAAATATTTTATTGTTTTATATTTCAGAACTAAGGCTCCGATGTATGTAGATCAAAGAACTCCAGAAGCAATCCAGGTTTTGAGAACGCAGCTCTAAGTGGATGGAGCAGTTAATGTTTTGTAGAAGCCTCTGTTGTGCTCTAACAACCTGTCCAATGGAGGCAGGCATTGTTTGACGATGGGAAGTTCCAGAAAAAGCGCAAACCAAGCAGCAAGCAGAGGCATGGTCTCTTCGTCTATCAAGTTGACATCTGTAATCTGCTCAACTATTCGAGCCCAGATTCCTATCCATCCAGCAGCAACATCCACGAAGCCTATTGTTTCTCCTCCGAAGAATTGCTTCCCCTGGAGTGCACCTTCCAGAGTCTTGAGATGCTCTCGAGCCTCCTTTGCAGCCGTGGCTTTCTCTTCACCTTCTGTGACAAACGAACGCATAATTGAAGGGACGCACTGAATACAATAAACGATTATGCATCAGTTGATCATGAACTGTTTAATAAACCCTCAACACAAGATTCATTAAACCGTGACGGAACCAACCCTTTGAATTATGACTTCTATATCCACTATTTTGATATTCAAATTCGACCATGGAAGGATATGCAATCAGTTGTAGTATAGTATTTGACGTACGTAATAGTAATACCGCCATTGGCCATTCAGCTCTAATACGAAGATTCTAAAGCAAAAGGTTCACGCATACCTTCTCATCTGCAAATTTGGCCCAAAAGCGGGCTTCGGCCCTTTCATGGGGATCCTGAGGGAGGAGTGGATGTTGTTTCCACACATCGTCAATATACTCGATGATCACAAGAGACTCTGCTAATGGTTTACCTCCATGGACAAGGACTGGAACCTTTTTATGAACAGGGTTGTATTGTAGGAGCAGATTACTCTTTTCTGGAAGATGCTCTTCCACGTACTCGTATTCAACCTCTTTCAGCTTCAGAGCCCACTTAACTCTGATGGCGTAAGGACTAGCCCAGTAGCCAAGCAAGGTTACCCCTTGAACCATTTTTAATCTGTGTTTGCTGAATCCTTTCTGTGCAATGCTTATAATAGCCAAATAGCCGCCTGAATAAACTGTTTGATGATGGTCGCAAGGTCAGGTTCGTTGATTGATGATAATGACTGGAGCACAAAATCCTACGACACGCCACCGGTGCTAACAATAGTTGACTGAAAACAGATCACTACTGATTCCCAGCTTCTTCCCATGCATTAGAAAGGTCAACCGTTACTGTTTCACGGAAATTTGTATTTATTCTCGTATTAAATAATAATCACAATTAATATAAAAAAATTATTTAATTATTATATAAATATAAAATTAATCACAATTAATATGAAAAAGATCATTTAATTACTATATAAATATAAAATTAAGAACAATGCAAAGTATTTAAAATATTGTAATTTTATCATATAATAAATAATAATTACATCAAAAATATCAAATAGAAAGAATAATAAATATCCGTTATTTTCTAGCACTTACAATTTATAACAAGAGTTCGTGTCAGATTAGCACTTGGGCTAAAAGATGCCCCGAGCAGGGGGCACAAAAATCACTTATAGGCAAAATTGGATAGGGTTCTCCTGAATCAAGCATGAAGCCATATCGGATATTACTGCTTAGTACATTTTCTAGAAATGAAAGCAGACTTAGACCACTGTCCAATTTTGGTAGGTTTCAACCAAATGGAATGGTTAGGAAAAAAACCTTTCAAATTTTTCAATATGTGGCTTAATCATCCTCGGTTTCAAGATGTTGTTGACAGTAGATGGGAGATGACAGTGGAGGAGACAGTTCAATATGTTCTGTGCAAGAAATTAAAGGCATTAAAATACCCTCTGAAAACATTGAATTATGAAGCATATGGGAACATTTCTAGCAAAGTTAAGATGGCACAAGAGCTCTTCCAAACAGCATATAAGGCCTCCCTTAATAGGCTTGAAGATACTGAGTTGAATCAAGAGGTGAAGATTAAAAGGAAGCAGGCTGAATTTCTACTAAATGCAGCGAGACAATTTTTTCAACAAAAAGCCAAATGCAAGCATCTCATAGAGGCTAACAAAAACACAAAATACTTCCATGAAGTAGCTAGGAAAAGAGGAAAGCAAAATATCATTTCTCACATCATTAGGGAGAATGGAACCGCAACAACTAATTCAATGGCAGAAGTGGCAACCTGTTGTTTGAGCTTCTACTAAGGACTTCTAGGCACTTCAGCTCCCATGCACAGGTTAAATATAAATGTTATAAGAAATGAACTTTCATTTCTTGGATCAGCAGACACAAGAATCAATGGTTGCTCCAATCATCGAAGAAGAGATCAAGAGGTTTATGTTTGACATAGGCAATGACAAAGCCTCGGGGCTAGATGGATACACTTCTGCCTTTTTAAAAAAGTACTGGGAAAGGGTTGGGCCAGATGTCATCTTAGCTGTGAAAAAGTTTTTTAATGCTGGTCAATTGCTGAAACAGATGGATTCATGAAGTGTCTTTGAAGGACACATCAATTTGGGACTGGGAACCCCACAACCGTGACTCAACATTGTTGTAAAAGTGGCACTAATTTGGGACAAATTGGTGGAAAAGCTGGGAGGCCGAAGGAAAATAGAGTATGACATCCAAAAGTTGTGTGTAAATGGAGTCCTATCATCACAGAAAATTTATGAATTATTGAGAGTCAAGCATACAAGAAGACCATGGATGACATTTATATGGAAGCAAGACATACCTCCAAAATTCTACTTCATTGCCTGGCTTAGTCTTTGAAATAGACTACCAACAAAGGATAACCTACTATTTTTGGAGATAGACTGAACATGTGGCTTTTGTAATGTTGAAATAGAAACTATTGACCATTTATTTTTTTCAACACTCTTTTATAGGTGAAGTTTGGAATGCTATCTGGGAATGATTGGGATTGTCCCAAACTATGTTCACGCTATCTAGTGCTATAAAATAGATTTGGAAAGACTACACTGGAGCACATCTCAAAAGCAAAGCTGCTAGACTTACACTCATGTGTACCATATACATGGTATGGAAGACTAGGAATGTTATACAGCTAAAGTTTGCTTCTACTACGAGCTTAGATGTAATTTCCAAAATTAAAACAGTTATGTATAGGATCTTATATAGATTATATCCCATGGAACTTATTACTTTTTGATATTTCGGATATACTGGGGAATGTGATGTCTTTTTTATTATAATTTCTGATCAGGATATGCCCTAAGGATCAATGTACATATGTTCTTGATTCAATATACTATTTACCTTTCATTATAAAAAAAAGAGGAGAAATAAAAACTTCAAATTTCATTCAATCGGATACAGGATACTTACTATAAACTGCATTAACCTCAATTCTCATTTAGTACAAAATTCTCAACATTAAGAGAATTTTCATCTTCACCATCATTTGAATTTATTGCACCAAATGATATGCCAATGTTAAATATCTTCTAAGTCACTCTCATATATCAAACTCGATTCCTTAGAAACCCAATCCGAAAATATATATTATCAATGCAAATTAAATCTACTGAACTACTTGTTCTATTAAGAGTTCTAGTAAACAATAAAATTAAATTATTAAAAAATTATGTTGAACCCCGCTTCCGGAACCCAACTCTATTGCGAAACACAACATCTCGAATGTGGCTAGGACCCCGAAAGGTTCTTTCATTGAACCTTTAAAAGACATTATCAATTCATGTTGATTACTACTATTTTTTTTTAATTCCTCATAATCTGCTCCATGGTGTACTCCTACAACACAGTCACTAGCTTGAACCCATTTCTCCTACGCGTACACCCAATTTGGAAAACTTAAAATCTTAAATTCATTTTGACTTCTTCATAGAATTCATAGCTTTATATCTC
>JANKYE010000009.1:6794232-6804769 GCA_032467995.1 Erythroxylum dillonii | reverse complement strand
TCTTTGGTAATTAATATAGCTCCTCCTAAGTTATTTGCTATAGAATGTTTATCTATTCGATCTTGAAATATTTCTGCTACCTTTACATTCATCGGATATGGTAATTTTTGTATAAATACTTGTGTATAAAATTCTTGTTCTATTCGACTTAATCGATAATAATACTTTCTAAATTCACAGATAAATTCTTCAATGTAACACATATTACATATTCGCATATTATTTAAATGATGAAATGCCTGTTTCTTACTTTCTATTCGTTCTTCATTTTTGAATAAAATAATATCTTTTCCGATAAATTCTTTATATATTTCATCTGATATAATTTCAAATGTGTCGACATCGGTGGTAGTTTGTTGATAATGTGGTGTTGATTTTAATGCATTTTCATTTTCAATCAAAAATTGATGTACTATTCCTGATGTTTTAAAAGTTACAAAGTTCCAGATATAATCCTTATTATGTGGTGTTTCTCCAAAAGGTTTTTCAATTTGTAAAAGTAATAAAATTTTTCCTGTCCATTCATTAATTAATTCTTCAGGATTTATAACACAGTCTAAGTTTAATATACCGTCGGTTCCTAATGTTATATGTTTTGGTTTATATTCAATAGGGTACTTTCGTATTTTATTTCCTTTCTGATAATATCCATAATTATTAATTCTATCTTCTGGTTTATTTTCTGGTTTTCCTATTCCAACTAATTTACTTTTCATTTTTAGTAATTCTTTATCATAACCTCTTTGTTCTCCTGATCTACTACTTTCAGGTAACTCTCTCATTGTTATATCCTTTTTATCTTCATTTTCATTCATATATAATTCTTGATCTGATTCCCATCCATAAATTACTTCTTCATTTTCTTTTTCATTTTCGAAAGTTGTATTTATTAATTCTTGGGAATTTGCTAAAGTTAATTTACCAACTAAAGTTGTTAATTCTGCTAATTGTTGTTGTATATTTCTTTCTACATTTTCTAAAGATTCTTGGTTTTCAAATTCAACGATTTCCTTACTATTCTCCATGATGTCTGTTTATATGTTCTTGATATAATACTTGATACCTATCTAAAGATTCTTGTAATAATAAAAGACTTTCGGTTAGATTTTCTATATCGAAAGTTTAAACCTAAACAAAAAGATTGTCCTACAAAGAAAAAAGATTGTAAATGTTGGATTTGTAATGAAATAGGTCATTATGCAAATAAATGTCCTAAAAAACAAGATAAATCTTTTAAAAATAATATAAATATATTGCAGTCAGCAATACAGAATCAATTAGAACCAATTGAATCTGATTATAATACAGAATCAACCATATCTTCAATTTATTTCTATGAATCTGAAGATGGCTCAAAATCTAGCAGCACAGAAACAAACTCAACAATTCAATCCAAACGCTACATTTATTCAAGTGATAGTTCAGAGAACTAAAGTAAATGCATATATAGATACAGGAGCAACTATATGTATAGCATCAAAAGAATTATCATTACCATGGAAAAAATTACAAAAACCTTTACAAATTAGAATAGCAGATGGAAGTTATAAATTTTTATGGTATGCTAGCTATTATATTAATATATTAATTGAAGGATACACTTTTTCTATACCCTCAATTTATCAAAATGAATCAGGATTACCTTTAATTATAGGAAACAACTTTTTACGGTTATACAACCCATTTTGTCAATATCTACATCATATTACATTAAAAACTCCTTTTATAAAATCAATTAATCAGAAAGCTACTATCATTAAGATCCCAATTTATCATACTTCTTATTATAGAAAATTACAAGTCATTAGTGAAAAATTAAATACCTTACAGTTTTATCTTTTAAACAACAATAATATTCATTTTTATTCTTTCCTATATTTATTTCAATTTTTATTATGATTCCCTTATACGAAGCATCTACACCCTAAGTCTTTATTTGGATAGAAAACTTAGTGAACATGGGTGAAGTTTAGAGTATGGACCAAGTGTTTGCTAGAAAGCCTGATTAGCCATGATGACCAGTAAATCATCTTTCTTTAAATGTTTGCAGATCGATGCAAAGACCTTTTGACCCCAACTATTTTCTGAATCATAGTGATTTTGCTACTAGTTTAAGTGCATAGGGTACAACTTTTAATATGCTTTGATATAGTTAAACATGTCCATGGCACGTCAACAAGGTTGGAGAAAGGTCAAATATTGATCCTGACCAAACTGGGCTCCACCACCGAGCAAAAATGAAGGGTTTCTTTTCAAGGTTCTTTTGACCAGTTGAGCCTGAATTCTGACGCATTACTTTATCTGAAAGGCCACTTTGACGCAAGGTGATCATACACCACTTTCTTTTCCAGGGGCTGAGATTGGTGGAGTATAAAGATCTCAAGATTCCAATCTTAATTCAGCAGAAACTGTTCTTTTCATGTCCTTACACTTGCACATCACAATAGAGATGCAAGAAGTAAAGGTGGGGGGGAAATCTTCTGATTCTAAAGGAGAAATGATTGGGAGATTCCAGTTCCACCATCGCTATCGATTAATGGGCTCAGGGGCCTTTCTTTTGAAGGTTGTTGACTCCTTGAGCCCAAGAGCCTCTACCAGTGGATGTTGCTGGCCATGCATTTGCCTTTGTGATTATAATTGCACTTCCCCAACTCACCGTCCCCCACCAAACGTAGATGTCTTTTTCAGGCCATTCTCTGATGGAAGGAAAATAAAAAAGGTCGCATAAAGGTGGTTTGTTTTTTAAGATCCCAAGTACAAATATATCTTACCATAAGTTTCTCCAAATTGTCCACTAAAAAGCAAATGGTTGAGAATTGTTCCAAAAACTTCCATATAAAACTTTAGGATCATAATTATAGAAATGCCATTGGTTGCTTGATCAGTCATCATAAAATGGTAAAGATTTGATCAAGAGCCAATTCATTGTTCCTTTTCACAATAGACAAAAAACAGTAAAGATTCAATGTGGGGGTCTATCCATAAATTGAAAACAATATTGGTGATTCCCCCTATCAATCAGATGGGCAAAAATAGGAGAAGATGATGATGACGACCCTCCACCTTATACTTTGGAGTGTGTGGAAAGGAAATGAAAAGCATGGAGAGTCCAGGACTCTTTTCTTAGGACTCGAATTAAAGAGCCATTAGCTATAGTGGAGAAAATGCACTTGTCTTTCTCAATACCTCTCTCTACATGGGCATATTGATATTTTCACTCTCCGGAAAGAGATTAGATTTGATAGTTTGAGTTTTAGAATAATATTTGAGAGACAAATCATCATGTGCTAAGTAAGAAGCTCCATCCCCCTGGACAAGCGACAACTATGCAACTTACAACAGGGTTTTGATTTAGACCTGCCATTAAAGTATGGTTAATGGCGGATTATGCATGAACCTATACCAACCAACCAAAAAAAAACACGGTTTTCTTTTCAGGGCAGTACATATAGTAATCATGGGCATGGCAATGAAAAAATGGTAGTGGAGAAACAGTTATCTAAGCATATAATTAGCAAAATAAACATATTATGAAAAGAGGACGTTGAAGTATTGAAGACATATGCTTAGTTAAAAATCGTTTTCCAAAGAATTTCAATATTACATTACTTGTTATGGAATCAAACTTTATTTGGTGACTTTGACAGGTGTGGGAAAGAGAACAATGGAGAGCATCTTGATTCGTCAAATAGCATATCTCCATCTCCCTGAGATATTTGATCTTCTCTTGCTTTGAGGGCTTGACATTTGATACCGTGTTGATATAGTTTTCCCTTATCTTGATCATGAAATTGCGTGAAATGAGATGCATTTGTGCAACTACCAAGATATAGAGTTAGGCAAAATCTAATGAGGTTATCCAAACCATGCTCTTTTTCTTCTCAATTTGAATTTCTTCATATAAACAGAAAAGGCACATGTAGGCATCCAAGTAAAGTCAAAAGCGTTAGGTTTGTGTGAAAAAGGGGTTTTGTTTGTACGTGTTGTGTGTGTCCATAATTTCCAAAAGAATTAGTTAAGTATCTTTTTCCTAACCTATCGACTTCAAGCAAAGAGAGAAAAATTAGGAGTTTGGCATAATTGTCTAATAACTATAGGCGTAGGTTTTATTTGTCTGGCGGTCACATGTGATGTATCTCTACCTCTGTTTGTTTCCTCCTACCAAATCCATTTTTTATTATCCATCTCCAAGACAATGTCGGCAACGGAACGTTGTTGTTCTCAATCCTAAGAAACCAATTAATTAATAAGACAACTCTCCACTAATTTATTTTTGTATCATGCAACCTCTGTTTACATTACACACAACTTCTATTCTATAATGTATACATGTACATGGACTTGAGAGATAGAAGCAAAGCAAAGGATTAAAGATTTAATGAAGTGGAGCAACACGAGAGAGCACAGCTTAGTGGTTGACCTCGTGCTTAGTTCAGCCATGAATGTGCTTAACATACAAAAGTTATTATAAATCCATAATCAGTGTCAGTCTGTATATTCTTCTTCCTCTTTTTGCTTTTCTCAATAAGCATCCACTCTCTCACTGCACTGCAACGCGACTGGGACTCTTGTTTTTTTCAATCACTTGTTATGTTTACTTTGGACGCTCTCTCTCTCTTTCCCCCTCATTATTTCTTCATTATTATATTTTACAGTTACGTTTGGTGACACCAACAGCTTTGTTATTGGTAGACATTTACGTATCCCATCTCCCATACCCACACATTGATTGGTCTGGTAGCCATGGCTTCGTCTTTGAGATGGGCATCCACCAATCAGTTCCAATGGAAGGGTTGAATAAAAGCTCTGTATATATATGGCAAACAGTGGAAGGCATATGTTTAGACAAAATAGGAGGGTTTATTAGCCCTGTTTCTCTATCCATCTCTGAAATGATAGAAAGAGGTGTCCAAGTAGGTAAGATAGGTCCATCAGAGAGATGGATTCGGCGCTTGACAAATCCAAGGGCCAATACTTCTGAAGGTCTTGTCCCAGTCCTGGTCCTCCATTTGTAAGGTCTTAATCAATTATTTTCTTCCAACTTTTTTCAGTTTTGGGGACAAAGTGGAAAGAAATATACGGGGAAAAGAAGGGCAGAATTCAAGAAAAAAAGCAGAGGCTTGCAGTCTTTGGACAGTGGTCATCCAGAGTAGGACTATTCCCACAAAGCAAGTTGGATAAGATGACAAACAAAGTACAGAAAACTCCAAATAAAAGATGTTATTTTAAAGGTTTAAAAATGAGTTGAACCCACAAGCGCAGATTCACTCACGCCTCTTATCCTTTACCACTGAAAAACAAAGTGCATAGCTTTGGAAAGCTATTAGGAACCCCGACCCGACCTCCCTGAGATGACACTCATGATTTAAGATGGAGAATGATAAAGATATACTAGTACTTGGCCTGAACCTGTATTGTAGGCAGGTGGAGGTATAGTAGTAATTGTGGCTGTGGATGTAATAGTAGTAACAAGAAAACTCACATTAGCTCTGCTCCACTTTCTACGCAAACAAATAATGGGATAGGCAAAAGAAAAAACACGCCTTTTGTGTTCAATTCTGAGTCAGATCCCACCTTGATGTATTAAGCCCTGATTACCTTCCTGCCAAAGAGAGTACCAACAAAAGAAGGCAGACTTAGAGCATATCACTGCACTGGTATACTTTCGCTTGGCCGCTTTGCAAACGCAAACGAAGGCAGGGTTTTGACAAATCATCAAAGAGCTGGTCCCACATCCAACTATGAAAAAGGCCCCATTCGAATCCATGATACAAGTCAGAGCACACCAAGAGTGCAATTTTAGCTGCTATTATAAGCCGTAAAAAGATCGGAACGGAGCCGAGTCTGAGGCACAACCTGAACCTGAGATGGCAAATTGGGAGTGGATCCCCACGCACGCAGTAGAGGGGAAGAGGGGCCTGCAACGTGTACTTTGTACAATACTTTCCACACATAATTAATGGACCTCACTGTCAATTTGATCATTCCACATTCAGAAAAAGAAAAAAACATGCTACAATGCACGCATATATGCATATTTGGCATTTATTATATCATCTCACATTGGCTAGCAATAACAATAATAAATTCAACAGTCAGGTGCTGCTACAACAACACATCTGAAAAAAACAAACTTGATTGAGAAAGAAAGGGGGTAGAGTTGTATCAGTCCTTGGGCATTTAGTTCTCGCCAGCTACAGCTTTTCAGATTACCTACCCTGCAAATCAAAGTAAGACAGCCTAACTTCCTCAAAAGACTGGGAGATTGTTCCTCTTGCTTTTTCCTTTCCTTTTTTATGGTTTCATTCTCCCTCCATCTTGGTGGCTAAAAATTGCTAAAAGAATAGAGCCTCCATTAGTTTCATTTTCCTAATTCTCCAATTCAGCCCTGTCCCCATTTCTTCTTTGACGCACATCACCCACACCAACCCTTTTTTCTGCCAGCCTCCTTGTTTACAAGTGTTACGACCAAATGAATATGAAAACAGAACGAAACACAAAACTAGAACACAGCAAGATCCACTGGTCCAATACCTTACACAGCCCATCTTCCGCATCAATAGAACTCCCTCTATTTCTCAAGAACCAACATAAAGAAGAAATGTGGCCTTTCATAGAGATTTCTGCTCTGAATGTCATCATTAACAGCGCAGTACAAGGACAGAAGTTCATTCAACCTTCTCTGACTAGGTTACACAGACCTTGTGGGTAATCTAAAAGGTACCCACCTGATTCAACTTTCTGCAATAAATGTAACTTGCCAATAACAGCCACCGTAAGAACAGCTGAAACAACTTCCATTAGCAAGGATGCTTACAAGATGGAGACAAATTTTGGTGCATCATCCCTCCGCCGTTCAAGAGACCTATACATGTATAATGTCCCAATATTATCATCCATGTCTTCATCATCTTCACGTTCAATCACTTCCACCAACAGAAGGGGTAACGCCCTAGCAATCTCTTGGCAACCATGACGGGATAGCTTACAAGAAGACATCCAAAGAAATCGCATGTTATAATAATGGTGCAAACCTGAGAGAAGAGCAGCATCTCCAAAAGGACTATCTCTAATCTCAAGCTTCTGCAATCTAGAGCAACCCTCAAGCACATGTTTGAGACCCATGTCGCTGTCTCCCGCAAAGGCAACTGACAGGGTTCTTACCATTTTCCCATGTCGTCCAATGTAATCAAAAGCTTTATCAGTCAATAAGCCAGATACAGCAAGCCGAGTGAGCTTCTTACAATTCATGACAATGGCTCCAAAACCCTCATCCATAGGTTCTCCAGTCAAACGATCAGGCCTATGTCGGCCCATTATACAGAGGCGAAACACCACAAGATCAGGACAGTTCTTTGACATGGCTACAACAGCTGCATTTGTCATCTGTTGACAAAAATACAAAATGGATTGAAGCTTCCTACAACCCTCTGAAATAGCTAGGAGGCCCACATCAGAAACAGGGCCATCAGAATCCTCTCTCACGTCAAAAGGGAAGACTCGAAGCTCTCGGAGATCCTTGCATGTTGCAGCCACTGCCTGGAGCCCTTCATCACAAATTGAATCCAGTACCTGCAGTTTCCAGACTCAGATTAGCTAGAGAGAAAATTTTCAATGTACCTACAATTCAATAATAAAAACATACCCAGAAAATCTGAAGCTTGTGGCAATTACTAATAACTGGTTTGAGCTGCTCTGCACTGATATTGGCATAGCTAAAATTAAGAGAAGTGAGATTGGCACAAACTGGGTATATTGCTGGTAAATAATCTGCTATTATCTCTCTAAACCCAGACAAGCAAATTAAGGATTTGCAAGCAGCAAATGCAGGAATATAATCCAATTCTTGTTCACTCTGGGCCACATCCTCTGAGGGACTAAACGAGCCTGTCCCAAGATGTGTCAGCTGTGGAGCTCGGACCATCAGGCGATATAATTGCCCAATTGATACATATCGGTTCAACCTAAGTTTCTTCAAAGAAGGGGACCTTGAGACCAACCTCTCCAATGCATCATAGTTGATGGGGCATTCCACACAATCAAAAATCAGAGATTCAAGACTCGTTTCACCCTCTGGAAAAAATGATATCCAATCAATCTCATCATCTGTCACCTCAGACTCAATCAGATCAAGCACTTTCAATTGTCTGCATCAAAGGAACAACCCATAAAATGCAGTAAGTCCACCTATGAAGGAGCAGCTTTTCAAAATTGCAAACCATAGTCAAACCAAAAAACTTCACTCGCAGTCCAAAGTACTCAGTGAACCGTCGTCAAGACATGTATTGAGATAAAAATTTCAATGTATATCCAAAATATTGATTCCCACCACACTAAACCATCAAAAAAAATTGATTGACAACGGATAAAGATCGAAAAAGCTGTATCTAGATAAAAACCTAGAAAGCGATTCTGAAAATTGTTTGTAATTCGTCTTTACGTCAAACAAACAACTATAACATAAGCTTTCAAATATTGTCCTACACGACAGAATCGCAACCCCAGAACATAAACAATATAATCAGATCTAACAAAGCAACAAACGCACACAGAAAGTGTAAAAATTGGAAAGCACATACTCCAAAGAAACCAACAGACCTGCATCCGCTAGCAACAACAGCGAGGCCACCAGTACCAAACCCATCACAGCAAACAAGCACAAGCTCTTTAAACCCCAAGAACGACTCAGCAAGAAGATTGAGATCATCATCAGTAACAGACATGCGTTTAAGGTGAACCTTCTCTAGCCAAGGGTAGGCTTTTGCCATGGTACAGACCCAAGGAGCGAAGTGAGCCCCCCAATTCCGCGGCATGAGATTGAAGTCAGCGAACCGGGGCTTTCCCTTGACAGTCACGGACCTGACTCGGGTGAACCGTGACGTGGCGCGGCGAGGGGACACGGCATAGCAGTTGCCAATGAAGAGGTCGGATCGAGTGAGCGCCTCCACACGACACCACGACCTGCACACCAATGACGCCGCGTTACGGTCACGCCGTGAAGTCAAGAACCATAGCACGTTCTCAAGCACGTTCTCGAGCACCTGGTCGGCAAACGGCGCCTTTTGGTCGGGGACAGAACTGGGTCCAGAAGAACTCGAACCGGAAGAGCAAGTCCGGGTCTTGGTGGAGCATAAGTCGGTGGGACGGACGGAATCGAACAGCGGAGATCGGTCGTCCTCCTCGGACATTTGAGCGCGATCCTCCCTGTTGAAGTCTTGGTCGCTCTCCGCTGCTCCTGATCTGGGCTTTTTGTTGTTGAGGATCATATAAAAAAAAACTTGGATAGATAAAAGGAGGAAGAAGAAAGGGTTGTTCTTGATTGGAAGTTTGAAGAAAGATTAGATTTTTAGTCCATGAAATCAAAAAAGAGGGGAAAAAAAGGAAAGGCTTTTGAGGAGTGAGGGAGAAGGAGAGAAATAATGCGTGTGAGAGAGCAGAAAAAGGCGAGTGTGGGGGGGATGGGAAAAGGGGGATTTAGTTGAAGTTGAAGTTGATGTTGGGTGTTTTTAATTTATTTTAGTATAATGGGTGACAAAGAGAGTGTGACTGGAGGTGGCTGTGATGTCTGATCTTATGGACCGACTGAGCATTGGGATTCTCCATGCTTCTTTCTCTCTCACACACATCTGCAATACCCAGTGGCTCCTCCCCCTCCATTTTTTACAAGCTTTTGAGTTGGTTTATGTAGACTAGCGTTTAATGAATTTGTATTTTTGGTGTGTGCGAGTGGGAAACTACCGTATGACAGGGCAAAGCTTACTTGAGGTCATTTTCACAAAAGCCCAATGGAGAATTGTTATGGTATGGACAAATTTAAGATAATGAGAATCATTGACCTATTAATGAAAAGTGAAAAACACTTCTCCAATTAATACATTTTTTAAAACGGAAAAGGAGAACCTCGTGACAGTGACTCGCTCAATAAGGAATGAAATGAAACTATATCTCTTCAATTTCAGCTAACATATTTCCACACCAAATTAACTAATTAGTACATATTTTATATAAGTCAACGAAAATAAACGCTCATAATCCTGTACGGCACTGAGATAGGTATCCCTTCACGCGCTACAAGATCGCGTTATGCAACTTTTCCAGTAATATAATATTTTATGACCCACTGTTCCCTCCCCGTCCCAGCCTCTCTCGTGTTGTTGTGTGGTGGTGAATACTGAATAGCGGAAAATGAAAAAAAAGGAAAAAGGGGAGATAGCACGTAGCGGATGAAATTGAACTATCCTCTTTTATTTTAGTTGTTTGCTGAGGTGAGCATAGTTTGTCGTTCTTAGACTTTTAGATCTAATCTAAGGGGGGCCTCCCTTCTCTCTTAATTCTACCACGGAAGCAATGTTATGAATATCGTACAAGGTTCGTTATTGGATTGAGCTCTGGAATAAAATTGTACCGATATTGATCGGTAGCGGGTACCGTTTTGGAAAACTTTTTAAATTTATAAAATAGTCCCTAAAATTTTTAAAAATTGCAAAATAGTTCATATTGATATATTATACAGTTGTACTGTATACTTTACTAGTTT
>JANKYE010000009.1:6768217-6781947 GCA_032467995.1 Erythroxylum dillonii | reverse complement strand
TAAATGAAATAGGAGTTAATAATTATACAAATATATACTTAATTTGAAATTATTTAATTTAATAAAAAATAAAAATATTCAATAGATTATATATTTAACTTCTTTAAAAATAATTAATCTTATACATAATCATTATCAATACATATATAGTCATATTATCTATTTAAGTCCTATATTTTTAAACAAAATTGAAACTACTTAATCAAAATCAACACCAATACTACATTCTAAACTTCTTGCAAAATAACACCAATATTACTTAAAGTGCAACAACAATTCAACAAAAACACCTATAGGCATTTTGTCAAACACTTGGTGTGCACACATTTGGTCGTCCCTAATTTAACAAAATTTTCCACATTTTTCCCTTTAATCTACATCAAACGCAAACCCATTCAATAACACTTAGCAATTAACATTTCTATTCAAACAACAAAATAATATTAACCTCAAATGAACTCCACCGATTGAGGAAGAAACCACGTTACCTTCGGATGTAACTATCAGAGCAGCGGATGCCAACGACGTAAGGCTCGACGACGATGGCTAGAGCAGACGGCGGTGATGGCCTTTTAAGGTGGCCACAGGTGAGGTCAAGGCGACAGAGAAGGAGAAGAGGAGAAGGAGCGTGGGAGAATGGGAGGAGAGGAGGTTTGCTGAAGGCTTAAAACGCTAACCCAAACGACGTCATTTTGGTTAAATTCAAACGACATCGTTTTGGTTAGTTTTTTAAATGCTAAAAGACAACATTTTTCAACGTAATATACGTCGCCGATAAATGGTTGCTTCCTGTCTTCTTTTTTCGACGCATTCTTTATTCCGTCTGTAATTACCGACATAATTAGTTTCGTCGCTATTTACATCATTTTCTTGTAGTGTTTGAACACCAAATAAATTTATTTTCTAAATAAAGAGATTAAAATATACGCTTTAACATTCCAGGGTAAAAGAGAACAAATTGGAGCTTACTTAAATGTATATTATCCATATTATTTAAACCACACACACACACACACACACACACACACACACACACACACACATATATATATATATATATATATATCATATTATTCATATTAGAGGAAAAATGATCTTAGTATCCAATTATTATAAATGAAGTTTTCTCACACCGAAAATAAGTACAAGAACAAAAAAAAACAAATTATTTACAGAAATAAATAATGGATATCAAACAATATGCATTTTGTCAAACACTTGGTATGCATTAACCTCTTCAACTATAATCCAAGAAAAAATTCCTAATCTTTTTCCATTATTCTCCAACAAATACATAGCCCATCATTAACAATCAATAATTAACAATCAAAACAAAAGAAAAACTCCATATGAACCAACAATATCATCCACGACATGTTTTTCATCGGAGAAAGGAGAGTAAGGAGAAAAGGACAATACCTTTGGTTAAGATCGCTAGAGAAGACGATGCCGGCGACGTAGGAGCTCCACAGCGACAACACAGGTACAAACGGCAGTGATGGAAGCAGATGGAGGCGACAGATCGACGGAATAGAGGAAGGCAGGCGCGCGCGGTGTGGGGATGGAGGGTCGGGTGGTTTAAAACGTGACAGAAACGGCGTCGTTTGGTTAAAAACCAAACGATGTCGTTTCGTTACATTTTAAACATTCATAACTTAACGTAAATGACGACGTTTGGATTTACACCAAGCAACGTCATTTTTGTTAAGTTATAAAAGTTATACCTGTAAGTGAAAAACGACGCTGGTTGCTTTTAAGCCAAAAAACCAAACGACGTCATTTTAATTCTGTTATATACGTTTAAAAAATGACGTTGTTTTGTTCAACTCCATATGACATCGTTTTGTTCAACAAGCGAAGAGGTTCTTAAATTAACCAAAACGACGTCATTTTACGATAGCCAAACGACGTCGTTTTCGTTGGGTTGGATGACAACGAATTAGGACAAAATTTACATACGAAATTTATCCCGCCGTTAACGTTTATTTTTTAACCAAAATTGCCGACACATCTCCAATTCCATCGGTAATTACAGACAGAAAAGTTTTGGCCCATAAAATTTCGTCGGTATTTTGTTCTTTTCTTGTAGTGACTAAAATCAAAATTATGTACATAGATGGTGTAGAAAGTATCAAAGTCTACATCATAGCTCTCAAAATATGGAATCCAACACCTCACTTCCACTGTTTATACACCAAAACATATGGGTTTAGTTGAAAGAACACACCATCACATTATGGAAATTGAACTCACTCTTCTTCACCAAGCCTCTAATCCCTTACAATTTTGGCCTTATGCATTTCTAACTACAGTTTATCTCATAAATCATATGTCTACTTCAACACTTTAGTTTGACACATCATTCTATAAGTTATTCCGTCATCACCATAATTATGGGCCCCTTAAAGTTTTTCGCTACTTAGATTACGCATGGCTTCTGAACATACACTGAGTATAAATTGGAACCTTGATCTTGCCCTTACATTTTTATCAAATATTTTATTCATAATAATTCTTTGTATTGCTTTGATCCAAATAAAAATCAAATGTTTGTATCAAGACATATAGTGTTTGTTGATGATGTCTTTCCCTAAAAAAAAACAATTCCTTTCCTCATTTTCTACTTAATAATGAACTCTTATCTAAGTTTAACTCTATACCATGACCTATTCAATCCATTTTTAATGACTTATGTTTTCAATCAAAACCTCCTTGTCCACCTCCTACATTGGTACCTATTTCTATTAGACTTCTGCAGGATTCTAGCTTAAGCTCTCATGCACAAACTTCATTGTCATCACCCATGTTCTTATCACACCAATGATTTGGTCTTCATATAGATAATCAACTCTCTCATTCATCTTTGGAAATAAGTATCTAACCTGCTTCTTAGGTAAGTGATTCATCTCTCCTCTATTTCCATATTAAAAAACCAACCCCACCACGAACCCTTATGGTCTCTAGATCTCAAAATAATATTCACAAATCGAAAAAAAACTTTCTCTCTCCATACTATATCTACACAATTTGATCTATTTGTCTATACTAAACCCTCTACATTATTAAAAAAAGCATCCTAAATTCTCCATTGATGTAGTGGAATGGAAGAGGAAAACCAAACTCTTTTTTCATAATTGCACTTGACACTTGTTCTTGCTTCACCTACATAAAATATTATTAGGTGTAAATAGGAGTATCACATTAAAAAGAACCCTAATGGATCCATTGCCCACTATAAATTTCAAGTTGTTACCAGGGGACTTCACTAACGCTTGGGTATTGACTTCACTGACACATTCAGCCCTGTTGTTAAACTAGCCACAATTCGATTGGTTCTAAGTATTGTTGTATCTGATAGTTGGGTTTTAAAGTAATTAGATATGAATAATACATTCTTGCAGGGTGCTCTTAATGATAATGTTTATATGCAACAACCACTAGGTTTTGTTGATTGTTAATTTCCTAATTATGGGTGCAAGTTTCGCAAAGCTATTTATAGCTTACGTCAAGCACCACATTCTTGGTATATAGAACTTAAATCTTTCCTTGTTAATGTTGGCTTCCTAAACTCGAAATGTGATACTTCACTTTTTATTCTTCAGACAACTTCATTTAACATCTATCTTCTCGTATATGTAGATGGCATTTTTATCATAGGAAGTAATATAAGAGCAATTCAAGGCTTTATTCTCAAGAGTTTTCCATAAAAAGAACTTAGAGATCTTAGTTACTTCTTAGGAGTTGAAGCTATAAGGACTAACAATGGTCTCTTTCTTTCTCAAAAGAAATATCTTATAGATCTTCTCCTCAGAATAGGCATGATCAATGCCAATATCATTTTAACTCCTATGTTGACCACTAATACTCTTTGTCATGATGATGGTTCTCCCTCTCATGATCCCACTTAATATTGCAGATTCTTGAGTATTTCTTTTACTATCAACAAACTTGCTCAATTCATGCATTGTCCTACTACTAATCATTGGTCAATTGTAGAAAGGGTGTCATGTTACTTTAAAGAACTTTAGATTTTGGGTTATTTTCTCTTCTCAAAATTGCTCTCATCTTTAAGTATTTGTGGATGCTGATTAGGCTAAAGATATTGATTCTTGGGTTTCTAACTCTACATATGATACTTATCTTAGCTCCCATCCCCTATAGCTCTAAGAAACAATCAATTATTGCTCGCTCATCTATAAAAGCTGAATATCATGTCATTTCTACTGCTACCGTCGAAACTGATTGGTTAACTCATCTTTTGGGAGAATTGGACATCTCTCTTAATGTCTTGTCTATGTTTATTGTAATAATATGGGAGCTACCTATCTTTGCTCAAATATAGTCTTTCACTCACGTATGAAAACACATTGCTATTGATTTTAATTTATTCGCAATTAGGTGGCCAAGAAAGCTATTCATGTCTCTCATATTCATACTGTCGATCAATGTGCTAATTCATTCTCTTGCTAAAAAGTCATTTCTTAATTATTTTTACAAACTTCAAGTCCTACCTATCCTGGTTCCTACTAGTTCAAGGACTCTTGCCCTTGTGGGGGCATGATAGAGAGTAAATCTCTTCATAATCACCTACACATGTTAAGTGAGTGATTCTCTCCATAATTTCAAATTCATGATTATATGTAATTTGTATTTATTATTAATTCTATTTCCTTTTAGATAAAGTAACAACTCTTCTATCAATGTATACGTATTTATTCATACAAGTCAATCAAAAGCAACGAAATATTTACAAAGACTTACAAATTATTCACAAACCATTAGAGGAAATCTCAAAACTTAAAACAGAAAAGAAAGATATTCTTTGGAAACGAGACACAAAAGGAAATGAGCACAAAGAATAGAGCATAATAAAGAAACCAAATTCAAACATCTAATTATTGACCACTTTTCCAAAATCAGACGCCAAAACACTTGGAGAAAATCTGATCATAAAGCGCAACTTACTCTAAATTTGACCATAAACCTTTAATAAAACAGGAAATGCATATATAGCTTAGACAAACCCGTACAATTCTATTTCATAGAATGTTCATGATTAAGTATAGCTAATTGGAATTGAGGCTCAGGTTCGTTTTCATTTCTCCTGATAATCTTTTGGAGGAGATGGAATAATACTCAAATATACGACAATGAAATAGAAAGGGCAGAAGAAGATATGCAGCTAGCCATCTCACTTTATAAGTCATCAAGAGAAACAAGTGATTGCGATATATGTAAACAGCCATTACTTGCGACATGTATATGGTGTTTCTATTTCGCCTAACCATTGTGTCTGTCCGTGCTTTTTCAATAAATTTTATGTACGAGAAAGCTCGTGTCCATCAATTCATTTCTGGAGAATCTTTTGAAGGAGGACCAAGACAAATCAGTAACGTCATTTTTTCCCCACTTGCAGAGCATTTCCTATCTCTCTCTCCAGATGAAGAAGATCCTAACTAAAGCCAGCAACGTCCTTTTCCTATCTCATTAAATTAATTTTATGTGGAATTTCTCGTTGATATTGGCCATTACCATTTTGGCCAAGTAACAAGCGCAAGAAATACCTTTCCTACTGGTTTCAAAGCCTCGTAATGCACTTTCTAAATTTACAAGCTTCGTGCAGGAAATTGTTCGAGTATTAGCTCAACGGATCATATAGCGTGAAATTGCTCTATCTAGAGATAACAAGTCACCATTCTAAAAAAAGTCTTGGAACCTGATATAATCATTTACGGTTTTCAGTATCACATCATGTTCTTGAATGCCTGATTAGTTCCATGAGTTTCTCCAAAAAAAAGATTAGTTCCATGAGATTTACATTGCCAACTGTGTCCCTGCAATGCCTGCCTAGAAGAAGAGCCATAAACCTAACTAATTAGTCTTCCTTTCAGCTCCGTTCATAATCACGATATAGGAAGATGCGATCAATGGAGAAAATGGAAACAAAACTTATTGGATTGTGAAAGGAAGTTGATTTAATTAGGGGTCCTGGAAAAATGCAATCCAACGAAAGTATTTAAAAAAGGATTGGTCTTTCGTTCAGCTGTGACCATCAGGACATAACCCCACACTAGCTGTAATGTCAGACCATTTATTATTGTTCCGTTTTCTTTTTTCGCGACAGAGACCCACACATGTCCTTCAACGTAACAGAACAAAAGCAGCAAACGGAAGTAACATGAGACCGGGCTTGAGATCATTTTTCCGACAGCTAGCTTCAAATGCCCTAGTAGCCTCTATATTTATTACTCGCCTTTCTCCAACATCCATTTGTCTAGTAGATTGTGGTATATGTGCCATTAGTTCCCACTTTCCCACTACACATTCGCATCACGTTGGCTCTTGACATTCTATAAGCTGTAGTACAGTTGATTCTCATATGCACGAGCTTTCAATTTAGCATAGTTTTCCATGGAGAATACGTATCAGCTTTAAACAAACTAAGTGTAGATGGAAATTTCTTTAGGTAGGTTATGTGATACCGTAAAAAATTTTAATGTCCACTATATATATCGTATGTATTGATGAGCTAAATTTCTTTTTTACTTTAATCTTTAAAATCTTAATAGAATTTGAATTTTAAAATTTTGTTTAATGATTATAAAATAAGTATTTGATATTTATTTTTTGATGTGATTAAGATAAGTTCTGTGTAATTGGACCTGTTAGCCGAATATGCAATTAAAATTGAATATTATTCAATTTTTCAGATATAACTTTTGAAAGGAATATTAGGTTGAGATAATTGAAGAAATTATGAAAGTTAAGATATATATATATATATAGAAGTTGTTAGTGCAGCAAAATTGAAGAAGTTAGTGAAAATAGCTTGTTAATTAGAATATTTTAGATTGATTATTTGGTGGATTTGTATTTTTAGATATTTAATTATGTATATATTACTGTTTGAATGATCCAGTTCCGTTATTTTGGAAAGAATTACTACTAAACAAAGTATGGTTAGGAGTAGTAAAATTTCGAATTTTTATTGAATTGATGCAACTGTGGTGTTTGTTCAAATTCAATGCATATTAATTAAGTGATGTACGAAATATAATTATTCCAGTAGGAGTAGGAGTGAAAGTATACAATGAAGTGTACCTTAGTTATTGCATGAGAATGTATTTATAGTGTTAGCGCGTTGTGTGATGACTGGTATGTGTTGTTTAATGCGCTTTAAAGTCATGGGAGGGCGATGCATTGTGTGTTGTGAGCTACGTGTGGTATGATATAGTTAAAACTTATCAGCTCACACCATATCGAATCAAATTATTGTTAATGGCGCCCATTATTATTTCTAAATAAAATTATTAATAATATCACTTAACAGATGTATTAAACTTGTCATCTGATTAAATTTTGCCATTAGATGACAATTGACTTGACCCGAGAGCCAATAAGTTGGGATCAATTGTGGATGATTTAAGGTTGAGAAATTTAAGAAAGGTGAATGAATGAAAGAAAGAAAAAAGAGACTGATTTAAAACTTGGCCCGAGTAAATGACAATCACAAGGTCTGCAAATCTGCAATAAAACTGGTAAAGACTCTGCTCCACTGCTACGTTAATAAGTATTTCTAACTGTAGTATTGCCTTTTAACAGTACATAGAAAAACTCAACCATTATTGCACAAAAGAACCGGAGAAGAAGAAAACTAACCTTGAAAACAAGAGAAGCAAGAGCAAAAGGTAGTCAAGGAAGATGTACACAAGAGAGAGAGAATGAGAGCAATTAATGGAGGACGAGGTATCACGTATCAGGGACATGAAGAACTTTTAGGTCCACCTATTCTTAGGCCACATTTGTTCCCATTCCTTTTCGATGCTTTGAGCTATGTTAAGCAGGAAACATGTGGATTATAAATGGAGTTTGATAGGAATTAATACTAGAGAGAGGAGAGAAAAAGCAGGTAAAAGTTAACGGGATCGATGAGAATAGGAGAGAGAGAGGAGAACTTGACAGTTGTGAATGGACACAAAAAATTGCAGCTTTGCATGTCAAACACGTTTGATTCAACCAAGAATTCTCTTGAACGGATCATCATCACATGACGCTACACCTACAAACGTCTTCATTCTAATCTGCTTGATCAAACTGTTTCTCTTTTGATGGGACTGGAGAGAGGGAGCACTGAACTGAACTGACTGATGACTCGAAATGCAAGCTAGAATTCATCAGAACTTACTGATAGTCTTGCAGATAGGAACAGCTATAACATTTGAATCAGTTCCCTTAACTTGCTTCATTTCAACGAAAAAGAAAGAAAACTACATGAGTTAGCAGAAAGATGCGGATTATGAGCAATATGGAAGTCGTCCATCATAAATATAGAGGCATCATCATCATCAGCATCCAATCCATCCTATATTCAGCGCTGAGAAGACAAAAAGCTAAACAAAATGTTCGATTAAACTACACCAAGAACCAGAAAAATGAGAAGAGACAAAACAGTTAAGAACCCTAGTCAAAATACCCTAATGAATTTGGCATCCCAAGCTCTCAACTGCACAGTGATGTCTCCTTCTTTACTATCTTCCACCCTTGTTCGTAGAAACATAACAATTTTGGATCCGTTCCTATTGTCTGTTTTCCCTTTAGGCACTGCCTGAAAACTTTAGGGTTTCTTACCAAGAGTGTGCTTGTTGTTATGCATCCAAACCTTAAGCACATGTCGTTTCACACCATTCTCAGCACAAAACTGCTCCACAGCAGCCTCATCATGCTTCTGAATTCTCCAGCCGAGGCTCTCCGCGAACTCCATCATCTTATCTTTCTGCTCCTGTGTAAATTTAGTCCTAAACCTTTTCTTCGACCCACCACCACCACTACTACTGGGATTCGACACGTCATCCTCTTCCCTAAAGTACCCGCCACTTGTCCCACTGCCACCAAACCCCCCAGGAAGAGTCGGTAGTGCCAGAGGAAGAGACGGTGGCTGTTGCAGGTGGTGGAAGTACCCAGCAGGAGGAGGCACACGATAGTAAGGAGAGAATTGCGATTGGTGGTGATACAATCCCTCGGCGCCGTCAACCACCTTACGGTGAAAATTCCGGTGGCAGTTACATGCGGCGCATTTGAGGGCATCCAAAGTGCCTTCATCGCCAGCGGCCGTGAACTCGCCGCAACCGTCCACGGCCTGACCACCGATGCCAACGGCATGGTTCTTAAGGCACTCTCTGTATCTGACTCCTCCTGCTGGTTTTCTGGCTCCGGTTGTGGACGCACTTTCTCCTCCTCTGGGACCCACTTTGGTTCGCGAGGAGTTGCTCACCGAGTCATAACTCGGCGGTATCGGCATGCCCATTTCTTCTGCTTGGTCTTCGTGCTCCTCAAAATCCATTCTTTCCCACTAAAATTTCTCTGTCCCTCTCTCTCTCTCTCTCTATAGTTCTTTTATTTGTTTCACAAGGGAAGAGAAATTTTAGGGATCTACGTGCCGGTTCTTGATGAACAGATCCACCACAGAACAAGTGAAAACAGGGATAAAAGCTTTGCATTAAAAATGAATAAGAAGAAGAAGTAAGTTATATTTATAATTAATTAACAGAGGAGACATAAGAGACTAAGAAGGAGGGTGTGGCCGTAATTTCCCGGCTTTGCTTATAAGAAGACATGTCTCCCTCAAAACAAAGCCCCCCTTCTTTCATATGGTTTCTACTTTTCTCTTCACCTGACCACTAAATTAATAAACCCCACTTATTCCTGGGTATAGTTACAGTTGCGTAATAACATAGGTCAATTGGCTGTCGTTTTTCTTCATTACAGTAAATGTAAAGCAGAAAATTTAAACTAAACGCAAAGGTGTCAACGAGCCAAAGGGAAGGATTGGGTGTAGGTCATGCCTTTAAAAAAGATAACAGTGTTGGGTAACGTGGGACAAGCAATTTGGCATCAACCGTCTCCAATTTTGATAAGGAAAATGTGCAGTGATTAATTAACGGGACTAATTTTAGTGTAAAAAAAACTTTTATTAAATAAAATTAATTACTAATAATTGTATCTTTTTGATAAATCTTTCTAATTCTTTTCTATTTGGAATCCCATTTCTTCTCTGAAGCTGATGTTGATTTGAAGAGATGAAAGTCTTATGTATGTGTATTTATATTTTTTCTATTAGTTATTTTTATCAACTTTTCTTATGTGACGCACTTGTTACATTTTTCAAACTATTTTACTTCCCAGTTCTATTAAAAAGAGCATTTATATATAATATATGTCCATTTAATAAAATATATAATTCTTATATCTATTATTATTAAGTGTTCTCTTTTTATAATGATACTTATAATACGATAGTTATCTCTTAAAGAGATATAAATAAATTTTTAAATGAATTAATACAATAAAATGGTGATGAAGTATGGGTATGGCAATTAAAAGGATGTTCTTACACCAATAAATACGAATAACCATGACCAGCTTCGTACTAGTCCTAAAATATAACGACACGAAAATGTAGGGGAAATAATTAAAGTATAGAAAGCAAACTTACCTACCTGCTGACTTCGCGTCACAAAGTACAAGTGATTGTTATTAATTCACATAAGATATTATTAAATGTGTTTCTAAAAAGAAATTCGACAGTTGTCATTAGATCCGATAATAGCCGCCATGCATCTCAGGCAGCGATTAACATGTGTTGGGCATGCATCAACCGAAATCAAAATGAAAAATAAGATTACAAACTTTAAGTATTTTACATGTATAATTGTGAGAGATTTTTATTTTTATTTTCATTTCAAAATAAATTTATATATTCATTTTATTTGAATGGGGTGTATTTAAATTTAATTTTTTTATTATTAATACATCTGATTTAGGATTAAGAAAGAATACATCTGCTAGGATATGAACTTAAAATTGTAAGGAAGTTTCGAGCTGCACTTGGGTGGGTTCAACCCAGCCCAGTACATAAACAATTTCAACGGGTTGCCTTCATGTAGGAAAGGACCGGGTTCTGTTTGACACAAATTGATAAAGCAAGAAGTGAAACAGTAAAAACTTACTAAAGGAAGAACTGAGACTTGAATGCTACTGGACTACTAAAGATGTAAGAGAAAAGTGGGGTCCTATGAGATTTGCAGACTCTGGACCAGATAACCGGGGTACATTGGGACTTGAAGTTGAAAGGGTAAAAAAAAAAAAAAAAAGTGTTTAATATTATATATGCACGGCATCACCCGTTTAACTTCTTCCAAACTTAATTTATTAATTTTTAACCACACAATTATGTATTTATGTGAATCGTGGATAAATATATGTATACAAATGAATGGAACAAGTTTATAAAAATATAATATATCTTTTAAAAAATATAAAATTTACATAAATATATAAATAAAATTAAGTATTATAAGAATAAACACCCTAGCGAAACCGGTGCTCCAACGCCTTAATAGTAGTACAACGCACGCAAGCATAACCATAAACGTAAAGAATCCTCCTCGTATAAAGATAGGCACTAGCCACCGAATACACAAATAAAGACAGAGGGAGAGTGTCGTAATGTGACAGGGCATAAAAAAGAGAAGGGTATATCTGACGCGACGCGCTGACCCCGTACTCCTATCCTCTGTCACTCTCTTCGTCCGCTGGCGGGAAACGAACCTCTCGATCTTTATGTGTTTCTGACGTACCTGGATTCCTGTCGTTTGGTTGCTGAAATAATAGGAGGCACAATTGCCTTCAAAGATGAAGTGAGTTCGGGTGATTAAACAGACACTGTCATTCATTCACTTTTATATGCTATGTTGATATGATATTTTAACATAGCATTTTTTATTTTGCTTTTGTCAATAACTTTTATATATAATCTGTTGAAAAATTAATTGTAATTGAACAAAAAATATTTTTACAATTTCTCGATCTGACCTCTTTAATTAAATAACTTAAAATGTATGAATTATAAATAAAAAAATTGAAATATACTTGATTCATATTTCTGCATAAATTTTTCTTTTTAAATTGTCAACTAAAAGTTATTCACATGTCTAACCTTTAACGATATCTAAAAAGTAAATAAAAATAAGCCAAACATTTTCTAGAATAAGGGTAAGAGTGTTAGATCTCTAATGTCTTTTTTTAATTAAAAAACATTCTAAGATTTCTTTTCACTAATTATGATTATAATTTAATCTTAATAAAAATCAAATATTTCATATTTGATTCTTGAATTTTCTTAAACTTTAAAATTAGGTTTAACTTAATTTGAATTATTTTTTCTCTTTTTAACTATTTTTATATGTGACTTGTTAGGTTCCTAATATTTTAGAAATAATTATAAATTATAAATTATAAATTATAATTATAATTCATAATTACAATTAGATAAATTAAAGCTATGTTTAATTTATCTTAAAATTTTTAATTAAATAATTTATAATTATAGATTGTGATTGATGTTTAATAACATACCATAACTACCTAAATATTAAGAATGTTAAAATGATTTGACTTAACTTGTTAACACATAATTGCATATAATTTAATATTTTCATCATTCAGTATTTCAATTAGACACATAGTATAAGATTAGTGTGTACTCTAATTAAATTCAATTATGTTCATTCCTACTAATTAGCAATTAATTTATAATTGATATTTGAAAAACATCATTTTTCAAATTTTAATTCACTCTAACTAGAGAATTCCTTAAATCATTATTAATCAAGAATATTGGAACATCTTCTCTAATTACTTTAAGAGGACCCATATTTTATTAACTTATTCATCTATCTCTATATAGTTTATACTATATTCAAATACTATCAACTGAGCTACTCTAAATAGAATACGCCATAAGCATTATCAAAACATAATAATTTTCATATGCTATACCTTTACGATATCAAGTATAAGGATCAATTACATAATCATCATAATGAGAAAATTTATAAACAAACAAGTAATGTTCTATTTGGGATTCTCATAATTAGGACAATTCAGTGAATTTATTCTCTAATAAGTACCCATAAATTTGTTTAAATATCTTTGTACTTTATTCTATGATATCGACTACTTCCTTTATAAGGATGAGGAAGAAACATGATGTATGCTGGTCTTTTTACTTTATTAATGTATAATCTTAATAGAGAAATGACTAAGAACAATTTAAGGATAATGCATAAATGCAATATGGATCTTATACTTATAATTCCGTCATACTTTAATATCCTACGAACTTTATCTTATATGCTACTGAATTAATAAATTCACTTAAGATAAAGAATATCTTTAGTTAATTATGTCACAAAATTTATAACCAATTTATTGATTGTAGGATATAAACTAATAATCTCTCACTTGTACTTGTAGGACATAAACTAATAATCTCTCATATGTACTAAGTCAATCACTGAAGTATCTTATGCATTGTTATCATATAATTATCATACTATTCTTAAGACATTAGTTTAGTGAGAGAATTATAGAAGATTCTCTTTAATGAGCACTTTCTTAAATCTTACACTCTTTATCTCAATTATCATCGTACTTAAGAGAAATTGTTCAAATACATACTAAGATCTTTTGTTGGCCCCTGAATTCTTTTTATTGGAATAAGCATGATTTCAATTAATTTTTGAGGTTTTGATTGATTAATTGTTTTGATGGATTTATTTATTAATGTTGGGGGATTATTGCTTAGATTTATGGAATAAGAAGTATTAAATGAAGGGATTAAGCTTAAGTTAGAGTATAGTATGGTGTAAGTGAAAATTGAATAAGTAAGA
>JANKYE010000009.1:6696923-6709350 GCA_032467995.1 Erythroxylum dillonii | reverse complement strand
TTTTCAAACCCCATAGCTACGTTAATCACAATAAAATTGCATTAGGCCCAATTACCGGGAATTTTCATGAATGCATATACCGTAATTCCAAGTGCACAATTGATACTGTGTATCAATCCTATTATACATGACCAGTACTCAATCCCTATCAATCTTATCCTGTGACAAATTTACTATTTAACCCTTCCAGTAGGGGGTGAAATGTTACATGAAGCAACTAAAATATTAGGAGTACTTGAACTTTCCTACATTTACCTATAAAATAAATAAAGACATATGTCAAATTTAAATTAATAATTTCATATAATAATACAAAACAAAGCCTAACGCAAACTTATAAAGCAATATTGTCAGATGAAGACATTATTAAAAGATACATATTAGGTCAATAAAGAGAATTCATCATCGTTGAGAACTATCATTCACACACATAACTAATTACATCTGTTAAGTTATCACTTCCAAAATATCCTACGTAAGGTGTTATATATATATTTTTATTTCATCCACAAGACACTATATATGAGGAGAGAACCTACAAATATAAGATTTTTAATTTTAAAAGTTAAAAGAGGTTATCCACTACTTAATTCCTTCAAATAATTCCTATTTTGGAATCTGTATATTTTGTGAAAACTGTATTCAATATTGTCCAATAAACTGTTTATCAATGGCTGAAGAATATGAGCTTTCTACTCATGATCGTCATGAATTTAAAAATTATCAAATTGCTTTAGGACGTTTATGTTTCAATCTTCTCTTATAGGAATTATTTGAAGGAATTAAGTAGTGGATAACCTCTTTTAACTTTTAAGATTAAAAATGTTATATTTGTAGGTTCTTTCCTCATATATGGTGTCTTATAGACAAAAGAAAAATATATATTTAATACCTCACTTTATATATTTTGAAGTGATAACTTGATAGATGTAATTAGTCCCCCTAAGAAGAAAGAAACATATAAGAAAATAATGTATTTAAGCTTAGTAGAATTTGCATATTAAATTATTTTGAGACTAAATAATTTATCTATGTAATTCTTAAGCATATACCTTACTAAAAAATATAATCAGATTAATCCATTCATTACATAATTAACAAGTCTTTTATTAGTTTATATATTTCATAATTCAGTTCCAAAAAAAGTAAAATAAATAAATAAACATTATATACAATATAATCTTTATTATCATTAAGTTGTCGGTATATAATGAAATAAATTAACAAAATATAACCCTAATCAAATCCAAATATGTACAAAAAACAAAAAAATAAACAACCCCCGTAAGCAAAGAGTTGGCGAGTACAACACTATGATAGAGTTTGGAGCTGATGGTGGCAGTGGTGGCATAGTGGCTATAGGATGTTGTTGTGATTGTGTTGTTGAGAGGTGGCGAAAGAGACAAGTAAGAATAAGAGTTGGTGAGAGAGACAAACGAGAGTGAGAGTTAATGAGAGTGAGAGTGAGAGTGAGAGTGAGAGTTGTTGTGATTGCTATCTATTAAGATATGAGAGTGAGAGAGGCTAAAGAGTGAAGCTGTGAAGGGAAAGGGAGAATGCCAAAATATGTGACTGGGTTTCTATTAGGGTTAGTATACAAAATCATTTAACTTTTTGGGTTTTTGTAAATTGGTCTAAAAAACTTCCAATTTTGCAAGTTCATCTTATACGAAACTAGTATTTCAAATACTAACTGACACTAGCCATTGGTACGACTTTAAAAGTTAATGTACTATTTTTCGACTAGTACGGTATGATAATCTTCTCATTGCTTATAAAATTTTTATAACATAAAATAACGAATAAACTATGCTTACTAAACAATAAGCTTCTTTTACATAAATTCACATACAACTTATGATAAGGAATAATAAGTGCAATAATGAGTCTTACAAAATAAAGTATATTTAGATAGTAAAGCAAAAGATACATCTAAATTCTAACTTAGATTAACTAACATACATTTGGATCAAGATAATTCCTTTTGACTTGTTATTAATTTGCCTCAAACTAAGTCACCGGACAAAGTTAGATTAAGTGATGATCACCTATAGGTGGATCGATGACTTATTTGTGAGCTATTAATTGGTCGGTTGTTTGTTTTATTTATATATAGACCTTAAACATTGTTAGGGATCTAGTTGTAGTAGTGTTGTAAGTATTTTAACTTTCTTTAATGTATATAAATTAATAGTTATAATTTGTAAATTAACTTGCCAGAAAAAAATTCTTCTATGTGCATTAATGGAGAAGCTTAAGAGAATTGGCATTGTATATGGTTTTGTTTATGATATCAGGGCAAGTTTTCCCTAAAATTGATCTTAAATCTTATATTTATGTAGTGAGGATTGGAATCAATAGGTAGAGATTTTGCAGAAGTTAAAGCTAATAGTGGCAATTTAAGAACTGCTAAAAGGAAAAGTGATCTTAGATCTCGTAGTTACTTAGTTAGTGAGTATAATTTACTTAATTTGCATAGTTGAGATCATCCAAGGATGATCCTTGACAATGGTATAAATGATCATGGAGCCAAGCTATAGGGATAGCTCTTATAGTCAAGTACAAGTTTGGATTTATGATATTTATATTGTTGGAAAATCAGATCAGGATTTAATCCTATGTGCAGCAAAATAAACAAATTTTTTTTTTTTGATTTCTCAAAATCTAAGTTCCCTTAAATTCTATAACATGATTAATACATAAAACATAATAAAGCATGAATTTTAATTCATAACTTATTCTGAAGCTTGATCATTTTCTTGTCATTTTTCTCAAACTGTTTCTAAAATTGGCTCATCTAAACCACCATAGCTACATAAGTGTCCAACCTTTAACATTATCCACAGAACTTGTTAAGAGAAACCTACAATTGTTGTATAAAGGTTTGATAACGAGTGTTAGATCCTTTAGAGCTTAAGCCTATTTATAACAAGATTTGGACCTTTTAGTAATTTAATTGGAATAAAATTATAATTCCAATTAAACTCTAATTAGAATTATAATTAATTCTAATTAGATACAAATTAGGCCTAAATAAGATTTAATATCTCATATTGGTGAATAGTTATTAAATATCTCATATTTCATCATAAAATTTCTCAAATTTTACAATCAAACTCAGCTTGATTAAAACACTTTCTCTCTTCAACTTGTTCTTTGTGTGCGACCTATTAGGTTCCTAAATATGTTGATAATAGATATAAATTACAACTTTGAATCATATTGAGGATTATATAAATTAAAATCTTTTAATTTATCTTTAATTCTCTAATTAAATAATTTACATTCATAGATCTATATTAGCGTATAGTAATATATTATAACCACCCAAATATTTAAGAATGCCAAAGTGGTTTTAAATAACCTTTTTTTGTATGATCTTTTCATATAATGCAATCATTTCATCATGTAGTATTTTGATTAGACATAAAGCATGAAAATAATGTTTACTTTATTTGAGTCCAATCATATTAATTCTTCACCAACGATTGATTCAATTAATGACATTAATAAACTATTTTAAAAAGTGTCATTCCACCTTAGTTAAGGATTTTCCAAATCAGTACTAGTATATAATAGTAGAGATTATTTTAGGGTGATAAATCATATATTGATCACTCAACTACCTTCATATAGTTCATGTTATGTCTAAAGGCTACCAACTCAATTATTTTTGACTAGAATAAGTGAAATGATAGCATAAGTGAAATTAATTATAGCAATCCTTATATGAGATACTTTGGTCATTATAAGTGAAATGATCACTTATACAATCATTATAACAAAAATTTTCACAGACATACAAGTAATGTTACAAATTGATTTTTCATAAAGGGTCAATTTAGTGAACTCATTCTCTAACAAACACCTACACGTCTGTTTAAGTATCTGCTTATTTGGCCAAAAGAGCAATTTAGTCCATAACGTTTACATTAAAATCTGAGTTAGACCATAACGTTTCAGAGCATTCAAAATGAACCCTAACATTTGAAAAATGTTCAAAATAGCCCTTAATTGGACGAAACAACTGACAAAATTAGGTTTCTGTCAGTTAAATGTTGACGTGGATTTTTTTAAAATTAATAAAGTGGGACCTACACATAGATGACATGATTTTTTCTGATTTAAAAAAGAAGTGGGATCCACACATAGATGACATGATTTTTCTAATTTAAAAAAAGTGGGATCCACTCGAAGAGTAAATAGTGCGTGTTAATGAAAGTGAACATAGAGGTTTGACACTTTCACTACCTACTGTGATTTTGTACGAGATTAGAAAGCTAGACTAGTTATTACAGAGAACAACTGTAAAATGCTAATTGGAAAGGTCGAGAGGTGGTGTATCAATCACTTTAAAGAGAAACATTCAATTTAAGGTGGAAGTTGAAATCGTTTCCAAAGATTTCATCACCTTTTCTCTAACACCTGACCACCTCAAAACCTATAAGCTCTCTATATTAGATCAGTTTATGCCATCCTATTATTTATCTTTAGTACTCTTTTATCCTAAGAACCAAAACCCACATCCTGTCTTGCAAAGATCAGTGATTCTAAGAAAATCCCTATCAGAAACCTTAACTCAATTTTAGCCTTTTGTCGGTAAACATAGAGACACTTTCCACTAACTATAATGATGAAGGAGCCTATTATATGGAGGCTAGAGTCAACCTCAATATTTCTGAGTTCCTTAACAAACCTGATCATGCTACATTGATGCTCAAGTTGTCTCCGTGTGAGTTTAACTGGAATGAACTGTCTCTAACATCTCATCTTTTAACACCTTCGAGAAGCCTTATCTTTTTCAAACTCATTATTCCTCCTTTGAAACTATATTTTATTCAACAATCCTAATTCCAATGTTTTTCATGTTTTTAAGTATAATTAGGGATCATTATTATTATATTTATATATATGTTCTTTGTATCTGTATAAGCATGGCCCTTTTAACAAAACAGTGCACTTGTTCATCCATGGTAGAGTAAAGTAGGTCAAGGTAGAAAAGAAACTTTGTGTTAATTTACTTCCTTTATGAAGTTTTCTCTTTTGGCGCTCCTTATTTTATTCTATGAGATTGATGATTGACCTATAGTGAGTTAGTCAATATTTAATGTAGCAAGTGCACGGCATTGCTCTAATTATTACCGGCAAGTACAAGTCGATCTCATGAAGATTATGAATACTAATAATTGCCCTCCCCCTATTGTCTAGCCTACGGATTAATTTTAAATTTTGAATAAAAAGAAAATGAAAACTAAACAATTAAAGAAAGAGGAAATGATAATGAATACAAAGACAATGGAATTCATTTAGAAAACTATCGTTATCAAAATTTAATATATAAGTTTGAATCCCCTTAAACCTTTAACAGATTGATCTTTTATTATACGATTGTTTTGTTAATGTACTGGACTGTGGAGACTACTATAGTATGCTAGTAACTGACCTTGAGTCTACTAACAACTAATCCTAAGGTTTCTAATTGAATTACTTAGGTTAAATTTTATAAGATTACGTTGATTTATCAATCCCTCTATTAAGTTTGACCCTAATCTGGAATATTTATGTCATCATATCTTTAGAGTTGCAATCAACTGGTTCCAATTATAGTAGATCTATTTAACTTAGGATTTCTCCATCTCTACGTATGAAATCAGATTATAAATAAAATATGTATCAAATCCAATATAAAAATCAAACCAATTGCTTTAATAAAAGAATCAATCATGTCAAAGTATTAACATAAGGTTCATCTAACCTAAATACTAACTAGATGTTGAGTTACATATTATTGAACACAAAATCAAACATACATCGAAAGAAAAAATAGAAAACGAGTTCTTAATTTTAAATCTCCCTAATTGTCTTTTATCGAATGCTTTTGTGATGTAGAGACTTGATCTTGAATTTTGATGGATCTTTCAAAGAAATCTTTGTGTTTTCCACTTCCCTGGACCAAAATTCCCTGGACCAAAATTGACCATTTCAAATATTCTCCACATTTGGAAATCGCCTCCCAAAGTCTCCTTCTTTCATTAGCCTCCAAAAATGTCTTTTTACATTAAAAACTAGGGTTTTTGGGACTTACACAATCTGGCACACAGTTGTGTATCAGATTACATATGTATAAAAATTTCTAAAATCGTGAAAGTGTACAATCGTGCACTCCTTCCAGATTGCTAATTCTCTGTTTTATGTCGCCTTTTTGTCTAAATTCTTCTCCTTTAAGTCCCTAAAGGAAATTATACTCTATAAATACATTTGAGTGGTAAAATATAGTCAATTATCCATCTATCAAACATCCCCACACTTAAGCTTTTATTTGTCCTCAAGCAAACTATAATTAAAATTATAAATTTCACATCATCAATTCATCTTCGATCTCAATCTGTCCATTCATACTATACGTCATCATATCCTATCAAATCAAATTAATATACAAGCAAAATCTAAGTTATCATAAAATTAACTCCTTAAGCAATATTAATAGTATTCACATCAACAATCACATTGAAATCAAAAGAAGCTATAATTAATATTATAAATTTCACGTCATCAATTCATCATCAATCTCAATCTATCCATTCATACTATACATCATCATATCCTATCAAATCAAATTAATATACAAGCAGAATCTAAGTTATCATAAAATTAACTTCTTAAGCAATATTAATAGTAATCACATCAACAATCGCATTGAAATCAAAAGATTAAATCTTTTCACCCTCACCAAGATGTCACTCAATGCACTCACGTGTTTAGGGTGAAAAGTATCAAAACTCTCAATTAACGCATAGTAGAACTCTTACCATAAGTGTGAAACCCTAAAACTTTCCTTTCATTGAATAGAAATTTTCATGTTCGGTGAATAGTATTTTTGGATGAATAGTGAATTTTTGTGGGACCCAACCTCAAAATAATGAAAAATATCCAGAATAAGTATTAGAGTTTAATGATATTGAAACAGATCAAAAAAAAGTTCTATAGGATGGATTTTGGGAATTCCAAAAGTTTAGGACTAAAATGCCCTTTTTGGAAAGTAATGGGTATTAATGATTTTAAACTCATTCAAAAAATTTTAAAGCATACAATCGATAAGAATTGATGCTAGTTAGAGTATTTCATGGTCAATTTGAAAATGAGACAGTTATGGAATGTTTTTGGGATTTAATTCGATTAATTGGTCAATTAAATGCATTAAAGGCCAATTTGGACTTTTTGTACTAATTAAGGGAAATTTGGTCTTTTTGTACTAATTAAGGGCAATTTGGTTTTTTTACATGATATTAGTGAATTGATGAGTCATTAGAGATGACCAATGAGATGATGACATGTGTTTGATGAGTCATTAGTGATGACAAATAGGAAGGTGACATGTGTAATGCATTAAATGAGTGTAAAAAGCAAAACTTAATACATTTTGCTTCATTCTGTCAACATATACGTGGGAGTGAAATGAAAGAAGAAAAAGAAGAGAAGAAAGAACGAAGTTTCGACCAAGGAGACAAGAAGGAGGGTGCAACTGATTTTTTATGGGCTTTGGAGCATGAATTGAAGGGAGCTTGATCAAGATTAAGTGTTCTGCATTTGTCCAAAAGATTGAAAGAAAGTGGTAAGTTTCCTAACATAAATTTCTAGTTTTAGGGCTTTTAGTGGGATAGATTTATTTAAGATAAATGATGATTTTTGAATTGCCATAGAGTAGATAATAAGTTTGGAAGCATTTAAGGGATGAATATGACAAGAGAAATAATTATGTTTAGTGACTGTTTGTATTTGGTTCTCGAATCACTAGAACTAGACATCTTGTTTTGACTTGCTACATACCTCCAAATTGGTTGATTCCAATTGGATAAGAAACCTAAGACATAGCACTAAAAATTCCTAGAAGAGACCCTAACCTAGTTCTGGTTTAATCATATTGTAATTTGAGATTAAAAATGGTGATATGATGTTTCCCCCATGTTGGAGCAGCTTGTGATGTTTTGTGCATGTTTCTTAAATTAAAACTTTAAATGGTTTGATTTTTGATGATATAGAAACTAGAGATATAGGGGAGCAAACGTCTAGAAGACCTCAAAGCCTAATTTGAACATTTACTATGTGAAAAGTAAGGAACAAGTGTAGGTATAGCTTATGGACATAGGTCATAACCGTGATTCATCATACATCATCATGATATGGTGAATTAAACTGAGTGAGATAGTGTTTTGAAAAAATTGATAAGTTAGAATGGGTAAAAATATGATTTTAAGTAACTTTTGAAGTTCGAATTGGAAACGGAGAACAGTAGGTTAGCTTTCAGTAGTAAATAGAAATACGATTAGCATACATGTTACGCGATTAAATACTAATCTCGACTTTGAATAAACCGAATTTATAATGTTAATGTCTTATTTCTGAATTTGGAAATAACTACCTAAGCGAAATGCGCTTGTGTAGGTAAAGAAAAGACATAGAACGCGTGAGTGTGCTTAACGGTGTGTGCATTTTATATGTATTTTATGAAAATGATTTATATTTTATCGTGAAGTGAATATGAATTATGATTTTTATATTAATGATGCATTATAAGTGAATGTCGCCAGTACAATTTTATGTTTTTTGCAATATACAAATTAAAGTTTGAAAGTTAAATCTTATATGATTTGAGTTTATATTGAGATGGTTGATAAAAAGGAAATAGTTTTTAGTCTATGGTATACCGATAGGTTTTATACATATTAATATACCGATGTATAACGGTTAACCTAGTACGGGTAAGCGAAGTAGAACCAGCTTCATAACTAGTGGTTGACCAGTTGCAGGTAAGCGATGTAGAACCAGCTCCGTAATCAATAGTCGACCAATTGCAGGTAAGCGATGCAAAACAAGCTCCGTAACTATTAATGTATAATGGTTATTCTAGTGCAGGTAAGTGTTGTAGAACTAGCTCCGTCTCTAGTGATTAACCAGTTACAGGTAAGTGATGCAGAACTAGCTCCTTGACTTTAAGCCTGAGGGTACCATATGACAAAGAAGTTAGTGATAGACTACGTCGTGTACGAAATTCATGATATTTTTAATGTCGTCACTATTTATTTGAAAAGAGATTTGAGAAACTTGATTTCTGGAAGCATATATGTTTTATATTAAATATTGAATTATGCAAATTGAGATGAATTTGTTTTTAGGGAGGTTTAAATAGTTAAATATGATTTCAATAGAAATTCTAACACTCACTGAGCTCGTTTAGCTCACTCTCTCTTTTCTGTTTTTAAATGAAACCTCCCAGGTGCATGCTTAGGGGCTTCAGTAGCAAGGACTCCACCTCACGACTAGTCAACTTCTTCACGTGCTGCTGTGTAGGCATTTTTGCCTTGTAAATATTTTTGGAAACATTTGCATCTTTATGAATATGTTTTGGACTATATTTTGTGTAAAGAACACATGTATATGAATGTTTTAAAGTTAATGCATGAATATGTCTGAGTTTATTTTTAAGATTACTGAAGTGATTGTTGAGATTGTTTGTCAGTAGACTTAAAGTCCAAAATTTGTAGTGGAGATTTTGAGATGATTATAAAAGTTTTTTGCACTTTTACAAGGCTTTTGAAAATTTTGGGTAGGTCAAAATATTGTTTTTGTGCTATCGAAATTGTTAATAGAAATGATTGAAAAAAACTCCATTGCTTATATCTTTTTTAATGTTAAGTTAAGGCTTTTTGGTAAAAAAAAGGCAATAGGCTTAGCTTTTCAGGAACTTTCTAGCTGGATCAGAAATCAATTGCAAGGCCGCCAAGTCATTTCAGGATAGGAGTCCGTCAATAGGCTTGCAATAAAATAACATCTCCACCACTTACGTACAAACTAGAAACAAAAATCAAAAGGTTTTTTGTGTAGGTTGTAATAGGGCTTAGGTACGATATGAATAGGATAATAAAAGGGTTAAATAGAATGAGATTTACTAAAAGAAGCAATACAAGACTTGTTTACAAAATACATAGGTCCTTTCAATGTAACTATATTGGTACCATAAACTTATTCTTTTATTTTATTTTATTTTATTCCTTTTTCCCTTTTTTCTTTTTTTTACACTAAACATGCAATACCACAATTCAAGAAATATTGAACTTTTCACAAATTTCAAGTCTCAATATGTAAATAACCTTCAAGGCTCAAAACAACAAAAAAGTCTTCAAAGAAAAATAAGATAAAGCTTTAAAATTTGGGTTTAAACAATGAAAAAGACTAAAGCTCAACTTGGTTATTGCTAAAGGTAAAATTTCAAAGAAATAGGCTAAGCAAGTTTGTGAATCTAAGTGCCTTCATCATATTAATGCCTCTAATTTAACAAATACGGTCTTAATATGCATAATAAAGTCAAGTTCTAGAATTATCATACTATCCATTGATAACACATATGAAAGAATAAAAAGAACTTAAAAATTTTGAAAATGTGCTCTATAGGCTCAAAAGCTCACAAAAAATTAGGTATACATGCGTGTATATAATATGCAATTTCATTCAACTTGAAAATTTCCATGATTACGAAAATTATGACTTAGAAAATTAATTTCATTATAACCATCATCCTTTTGCAAACCAATTCAATTCAATATTCAACAATAACATATAATCCTAATGGACAGATCTCAACCACATCAAAATATCAGTTAATAAAATATTATAATCAAGATTATAATAAGCTTAAAGAAAATTGTTAAAAATTCATTAAACCCATCCCCACATTTAAAGTTGTACATTGTCCTCAATGTACACAATATAAACATGTATGATGAGTGAGAGGCTTTCTTAGTACTTTCATGATTGTGACAATTTTCTGTTATTCTAATCCCGATCCACCCAATATGAAACTAACATCCTTGCAAAATATAAAAGAAAAGGATAAAAATAAATAAAATAAATACTATAACATAAAATAAAATTATATACTACTATGAAAGCAAAAACAAAAACAATATAGAAATTGAAATAAAAGTAAAAATATCTCATGGGTTGCCTCCTAAACAACGCTTCTTTAACATCGATAGCTCGATGTAACTTGCATATTGACCTCATCCTGGATCAATAATCAGCAGCTTGCTTCCACCATTTTCTCTACAAATGGTTTCATAGCCGGTAAATAAGCCACATGTTGCAAGATAATAATAAAGACATAATTGATTAGATTAATAAAACCAATAGACTCCATTAGTTTAGACTAGATGATGAATCTTGTGTCATTAGTTTAGTGAGCAAATTCTGTAAGATAATCTATAGTGAGTACTTGCTTAAGTCTTATAATTTTCATCTCAATTATCATTATAATTAACCAAAAATACTTAAATACATACGTAGATCTTTGATGAAACATTAACTCCTTTTGCATGGCTAATGATTCTAATATTTTACAATACATTAATGTCTGAAAAATGTAAGAAAATATACCAAGTTCATTAAAGAACTTCTTGATCCAAATATTCATTTGCACTAAATGAAAAATTATATTATGAAATGATTAACAATTAATACTACATTGGAACCTTTTCAATCTTAAAATAATATTATGCTAAGTAAAATATATCTTAACTAGGATTTTCTTATTCTTTCCTTCACAACGCCATAGTGAACCAAGCAATAGGATGCCGATCCCATTTCTCGCTATTAATAAAATGGTTTTATTTTCGGCCAAAAAAAAAAGTTAATATCCTTATAACCTTGAACTCAAATATCAACTCATACTTAGAATAATGGATATCTTTGATGGTCCACAAATATGAGACATCTCAAACACTATACACCTTTAGTACATTATCTTCGTATTTGGACTAGAATAGATAAACAAATTCCATATGTATCTCTATAGATCTAATTCCCATAATTAAGTCATTACATTTTCACATCCAATAAGAGTTATTTTATACTATAATATATTCAAAATTTTTAAAAAATAATTTATGTTCTCTATGAGCAGTATGTCTCTGTACACTCCCACTAAAGAAGACAACTATGCTTTTACTAACCTTTTTGTAGACATGATAAATTCATTATCATTTCCAAAATTGAATCTTTGAATTTAACTAGAAATTGAATCTTTTAACATCTCATAACCTTTCTATTATACATCATATGTATCAATAAAGGTAATAGTTCCAACTGGATGTATTATCATGGGATTTGAATATTTCATAATTTATCTTACTCCCACTACTTATCTTAAGAATCATTCTCTTATAAATATTTATTGAAACAAAAATTTTGTTAATGAGATATGTAAGATTATATCTAACACGATCCGCCTTTTTGGGCCGTGTTGGCACTAGGGAATGGGTAGGGTTAACGCCACCAAAACCCGTAATAAGCCTAATTTTTCTATGTTTTACTAAAAATTCGGCATGACTCATTCATGTCTAATTAAACCTTATACCTGCTTAATAGGTTGTAA
>JANKYE010000009.1:6657920-6668127 GCA_032467995.1 Erythroxylum dillonii | reverse complement strand
ATACATGCATACATACATATATACATACATACATACATACATACAGACAGACAGATAGACAGACACACATACACACACATACACATATACATACATACATACACACACTAATTATCTTGAATTCCATTCTCATCCATGAAAAAGGAAGTAAAAGACACACAACTATAGGAGCCATCTCAAGTAACCTAATAAGTCACACTTAAACTTGAAAGGAGACTGCATCATTCAAATAAGACAGTAATTAGGTGGACAAAAAATAACATAATTTTTTTTGGGACAATTACACATAAGACAACATAGTTTCTCAAGTCCCTACATCTTACAAACTCCATACTCACAACTTCCCAATTTGTTTCTTAAGACCAAAAATTACAGAAAAAAACATTATAGAAGTATAAAGATGATGCTAAGATAAAGTTGACATAGTACACAGATACATCATCTTAAACGATTAAGATTAACCAGTATAAACACAAGTACAAGCAAATAACATTGACTAAAATCGAAAATACAAGTAACAAGTTTGATCCAAATTACCAAAAGCATGCTCACCAATCACTAAATAAATCTTACTAAAAAGAGGGAGGAGGTGCAATGCAAAGAAATGTGAAGGCAGGATGCAAGAAGAGACAGAAGCACGACACGAAGAGAGGTAAATAGCAATGGGGTAGGCGACAATGGAGTCTCCAGAGGGCAGGAGAATGCAGTATAAGTAGATACAACTTACGCAAGGGGCAAAGAGGGACAAGGCGTTTATGCATATAATTAACCTATTATAGAAAATCATCGTTTTACATTAGGTGTAAAAACAACTTCATTTTACATTAACATAATAATCAAAATTCTGGTTAGGTTAGGTAAGGTTGGTCAGGTATGGTTAGCTAGGCTGAGCTAGGCCTAGGCCTACATGCCAAGCCTAGTTAAAGCCCCTAAATGATTGCTCAGTGATAAATGAGGTAGCGGTGTCTTTGGGTTAGGTATTTCTATTTGATTTGATCACTCTTCTTATTAGATATTTTTTTATGCTAATTAACTATTTTCCAAGATTATTCATGCAAAGAAACTAACAAAGCAATACAACAATAGCAAGTCTAAATTTTCTTTCTTTCTTTATTTTGTTTTATATGCACAATAAAACAACATTGTGGAGGACAAAAAGCTAAAAAATGATGTTATTGATCCTATGTCTTACAAAATGTCATTTTAAGACAAAGGACTCAAATTCATTTGTAAAGTTAGCATCATTTCTAGGTAATTACATGATAAAGCAATAAGGAGGAGAGCAAACATAAGAAGGTCAATTTAAGCATCCTAAGTTGAAGAATAAGCTTCAAAGCAAACAACTTACGCCATCTAATATTTAGCTAAATCTTAATTTGGATATATTTTATATGAGTTTTGAATGTTTAGGCATTAATATGTGCATTTTAGATGTGTTAATTTCAATGGTGTAAATTGAATGTATTTTTCTACATTATAGTGTGTAATCTAACTCAATTTATTTTAAATGTATTTTTAAGTTTATTAACAAATATGGAACTTCTTAGCTTCTCAACTTTAATTTGAAAGTGTCCATTATTAATAAAATTTTGAATCACATAATATACTTGTCACCTTCTATTGGAAGTTTATATTATCAATATCATTTATAAGCACAAGACATGCTCATTGGTTTATAGTAAAAGTGTCTAGTTTCAATTATAATTTCAAGCACATGATAATTTTCTATTACATTTCATTAGCCATATTATAAAATATTCAATGTAGTCAAATAAATTCATGACATTTTAGTAATATTTTTTTTGGTAAAACATTTTACTAATATTAGCAATATCTATTACGTAATATCTCTTACACGTGTAATTCAAAAACACTACCAATTGATTCAATCTCTCTTATATAAGTATTGAACTTTACGATAGTAATGAGAGCCACAAGAAAACTTAACAAAATAAACCTCATGAATATTAACCTCAGTACCTTCTTCTTCTTCTTCAGTAAGCCTTCAATATCAAGGTTCAAACTTTAATGCACTTTTTAATTTCTTTTTTCCTTAGGTCTTGATTAGTTTCCAACCTATCTATGAGCTTATAACCATATGTCTCACTACTTATAAATTCTTTTTTTTATTATCTTAAAATTATTCTTTAGTCTTGCAATTTTATTTTACATTTTTTGATAATAATACGATTCCTATCATAAAATGAACCATCATACCATATAAACATAATATAAAGAAGTTGTACACATAAAATAATTGGCATAATAATAAAATCTTTTTCATGAAACTTAATCGCTCTATCAATTTTCATATATTCATTTAGTTCACAAAATATTACGTAATAGTGGTAGTGAATTTTTCTTATTTTTTCATATGTTTGTTGGTTCTTATTAGGATTTATTTTTAGCTATACATTTATAATTGAAAAGTCATGCTTTAGAGATTTAAATTAGATTGTTGAGTTTGTGTAATTGTTAAGATGATATAAGATATGATTAAATTGAACATATATAGAAAAGTGTAATAAGGAGGCATATCAGTCTTATCAAAATTGAGCATTATTTGGTGCTTTAAGAATAATTTTCAATAGAAACAATGAGTTGATATTGACTAGCTAAGCCTATACCTTCCACTAGTCAATGATGGTATTACTTTATGGAAATTGGTGTAGAGGTAATATAACCCATGATTTTTAAATTTTTAAAAACACTTAAAATGTCGTAACATTTTATAAAGGAAAAACTTTCATAAATAAAAAGGTGAGAGGAGGGCAACTGGAGAGGTTACTTTAAAGGAGAATACAACAATCTCAGTAAATTTTCTTGACTTTTACATATTTTAGGAAATGCTTAGGCAATGGCAAATGGAGGGGTTATTTTAAAGGAGAATACAATAATCCAGGAGGTTTTTCTTGACTTTTACATATTTAAGGAAATGCTTAGGCAACGTTTGCATCTAAAAAAAGTTTTTCTTATAAAATTTGGTAGGGTATCCTAACTAATGCTTTTAAGGTTAAATTTTATTATTTATGCTTATTAAATGCTTTATTGTGTATTAATTAACTATTCGCATACCTAATTTATTGAAATTAAGCTAAAATTGTGGAAATTTCATGTAAGAGCTATGGTGGGTTTAGGCATTTTATCAAAAGGATAGGTTTGGAGGACTTAAGCATGCTTATTAGGTGTGAAATTGTGTGATTGTCGATATATATAATTACTAATGTACATGTGGAGAGTGTTTTCAAGTATTAAGAAGATATCGTCGATGACTTGGGTGCTATGTATAAGCATGTCTTATGTTATCAGTGTCTATGTGTGATACATGATTTAATTTACGCATGATGGAATGTGTTATGGTTCTCACTTTAACATGTACATAGAGTTGTATTATTTAGCTGATAACATTTTGTGTGACGCATTTGTTATTATTATTTTATGGATTTTCTGATGTACTTACATCATGATTTCTTTAAGAGTAATTCTAATGTTATTAGTTATGCCACATATGTTTTATTAAAAGTGGTGTACATTTATATATTTTTTATTATAACTTTTCCTAGTTGGTATGTATTACTCAACTTCATATATTCTTTCATAAATTAAAGAGAAAAATGAAAGCAATATGATCTATTGAATTTTTTAGCATTATTTCGTAAAGTTGGGTCTATAAAGGTTTTTAGCTAAAGAGAGGATCAAGCCCTTTAATTTATTTTCATTAAACTATGTAAGTTTAAAAGGTTGTAAGCTTTAGATAAAGGGTGAGGCTTAAACAGTTAGACCTTACCATTTGATAGCGGTCTATCATTGGCCTAGCCAGGTTGGTTTAAGCTCATGGCATGATAAAGTAGTATCAAAGCTTTATGTTTGTGCCTGAGTGAAATCCTAGGAAGCACTAAGATGAATAATAATTGACATAGTTTATTTATTTAAGAATTTAAAAAAGAATTATTTTATTATCTTATAAGTTTATATGGAAATTTTTTTTAACGAAGATATGATTCTAAGCATGATTTAGTTGGGAGATATTATGCCTCCTTAAACTGCCAATGAAAATAGGTAGATTTTAACATCTTAAGAACTAAAAGGCTTAATTTTGTTGGGGTAGCTAGACAAGATGAGCAGGGAGGAGGACAATAAAGCATTGAGTTTTTAGTAGCCTTATTGAAAATGATTGGGTGAGGGTTAAAGTTGAGCAATAATCCCATTGTAAGGGAATTTTCTAATATGTTTTATAAGGATTTATTTAGTTTACTGCATAAGAAGGTGGTGAAGTTTGGGGAAGGTTTCTTATCAAATAACACTTACAGATTTAAGAAATTAAAGGACTAGTCATAAGAATTGTTAGATAATTTTTACATTAGATCGATTAGGTCCTTTTAGAGTGTAATAGGTACTTTATATAAAGAATAAGGATGACTATATGAGTAGAGTATTTATTACAAAGAGTTCAATAGAGCAATGGTGAAGAATTATTATCATTATTCATCATAAATGATTTATATGAACTGCATAGGATTAAGATATTGTTGAAGGTTAATATGAGATTGGATTACAATCACGTAAGGAACAAGATGGAGGATATAGTGAAGATGGCCTATAAGACCCAATATGGTCATTATGAGTTCTTAGTGGTGTTATTTAGGTTAACCAAATATTCGTGTAAGTTATATAGATTTGATAAACTAAGTGTTCAATGATATCTTAGTTTATTTCAGAAGTGAAGAGAAGAAATTAAAGCATTGGAGGATTGTACTATAAAAATTAAGGGAGAATTAATAATATGCTACGTTGGATAAATATAAGTTTTGGTAAAAGAATATTTCTTTGATAGGATGTGTGAAGGAATATCTGATTCAAGTTATTACAAGAAATTTATGATAGGATTCTTTAAGCTAGTTAGACCTTTGAGCTGATGAACTTGGAAGGGGATAAAACTTTAATGGCTGATAAAGTGCAAAGAGAGCTTTCAAAAGTTAAAGAAGATTTTGATAACAACCTATGTGCTTACTATTCCTGATGATAGTAGTAATTTCACTATCTTTAGTGATGTCTCAAAGAAGGGAAGCGGCTAATATATGCTTCGGTACAATATGAAAATATGGTGGCCTGTGTTTCTAGAAAACTAAATCCATATAAATTATCCCACATATAATTTAGAGCTTGCAGAAGTAGCTTTTTCCTTATATACTTGGATTCATTATTTGCATAGTGGAAGATATGAGGTGTATACAAATGATAAAAGTTTGAAACATTTTTTCATACAGAAAAAGTTGAATATAAGGTCGAGGAGATGGATGGAGTAGCTAAAATATTATAATATGATAATGAACTGCATTTAAGTGAAACCAATACAGTGGCAAATGATTTGAGTTTAAAACATTATAATAATCTTACCAAATAGATCATCTTGCAATGGAAGTAACATAAAGAGTTAAGGAAATTAGCATTATAGGTGGTGAGTGGTGTCTCAGGGGTTAGGGGCATGATTAAGCAGTTTGAGGTTACAATCAACTTTAATTTCTAGGACCAAAGAGGCTTAACAGAGTGATTACCAGATTAAGAGAATTTAAAAAAGAGTAGAGATAAGGATAACATCATATTCTCAAGTTAATGATAGTGTTAAGGTTTAAGTTCAAGTTGTGGGTTCCATATGATATAGAATTAAAATGGAGATTATAGAGGGGACCAAGATATTTAAGAGAAATTTATGATGGAATAATAAGAAGAGGGAAATAACCAGATTTGTAATATAGTGTATAACTTATTAGTAGGTAAAAAACAAACGTTCAAGACTGATATGAGAGTTACAAACTTTACCTATTCTGGAATGAAAATTAGAGCATATTAACGTGAAATTTTTTAACATTTTCAAGGACAGTGAAACGTCTTGAGTGAGTATGGTTAATAGTAGACAAATTAATTAGATAGAATGATTAAGTTATCTCTCTGTTACTTGTTAGGATGAGTTAATCATTATAGATGTTAGCAAGATTATATACACGAGAGATCATAAAATTATATGGAGTTTTTGTTTCCATTACTTCTATTTGTAGCCCAAATTTGAGAGTTAGTATGAAACCTTAGGGATCAATATAAATTTTAGTACAATTTTTCATCTTCAGATAGATGGGCAGTGAGAGAGGATGATGCAAATCTTGGAGGATATATTGAGAGCTTATGTTTTAAATTTAAGGGGGAATGAGATGAATCGCTGGTAATACTGGAGCTTGTATATAATAATAGTTTTAAAGTTTAACATTCAAATGACCCTTTTTAAGGCTTTGTATGGGAGGAAGTGCATCCCCTATTTATTGGGATGATAAAGGTGGTAGGAAGACTTTTGAGATATGAGATAGTTTATGAGATGATGGGGATGGTCAAGTTAATTAAGAGCAGGCTTGACGTTACCCATGGTAGATAAAAGAGCTATATATTACATAATGCATTAGATGACAAATCTGCTTACTTATAACATATATGTTTAGGTAAGGTATTCAAAGAAAGGCTAGAAAGATTGAGATTCATCCAAATATAAGATTTTATTGATATAAGTATATGTTTGGATTACATTAAAGGAAAGCAAATGAAACCAAATATAATAACAAAGGACCTTTAGAAAACATTCAACTTCTTAAGATTATTCACATTGTTAGTTGCAGACCTTTTAAAGCTCCATCTTTTGGTAAAAATATTTTATTACTTTATTAAAGATTGCCCACGATATGGTTATGTTCCACTAGAATGTTTAATCTTTTTAAGTCAAGTTGTAATAAATTCCTGACACCAAGATGCAATCATTGCCAGTTTTATACTGTTTCTTTTCTTAAACTCAAGATGAGTGTAACATTAGTCTATGATCAACTTTAATGTCGGTCTTATTATGCTTCTTAATTTCTCATACCTTTATGAAAGATAGGCACCTATTATTTTAATATATTTGACATTTATTATGCTTTGCTCCATTAATTTCTCCACTTTTTCACATCTTCGAGTGAGAATTAGCAAATGAATCTAAAATATCATCGATCAAAAAATTAAGAAGAAATTTGCACTACATCTTATGTTATCTCCTCAAATTCACCAACTATAAGACAATGAACTAGACATGGAAAATATAATAAAATTCATGTAAAATACATTATAAAGATGAAAAATATCAGGTAAATTAACCCCATATAACATGTAAAATATTGACCTTTCAAAATATAATAATAAATTTTGTTAAATTTTTACTTGTTATTCATGGTAATCTTATAATCAAACATAATGAATTAAATGAAAAATATGCTTAGTTGTGGCATAAATGTTTGGGTCATATATTCAAAGAAAGGTTAGAAGAATTAGTAAAAATGAGATTCTTTTGATTATAGACTTTATTAATCTAAGTTTATATGTGAATTACATTAAAAGAAAGCAAACTAAATATAATAAGAAAGGAGCCATAAGAAATACTCAACTTCTTGAGATTATACACACTAATGTTTGCAAACCTTTTAAAGCTCCATCTTTTGATAAAAAAATGTTTCATTACTTTTATCAAAGACTTATCACGATATGATTATATTCATTTGCTTAAGAAATTTATTTTAGAGATTTGATAAACTGAGTGTTCAAGCTCTTTTTAGATTAGTTTATAGTAGTATTCGTAGATGATATCTTTGTTTATTTCAAAATTGAAGAGGAGCACATAGAGCATTTGAGAATCGTACTACAAAAATTGAGAGAGAATCAACATTATGCTAAGTTAAAGAAATTTGGGTTTGGGCAAAAGAAGATTTCTTTTCTAAGATGTGTGAAATAGGAAGGAATATCAATAGTTTCAAGTTATTACAAGAAATTTATGATAAGATTCTCTAAGTTAGGTGGACCTTTGACATAATTAATTTAGAAGGGGATAAAATTTTAATCGATAGTAAATTGCAAAGATAGCTTTCAATAGTTAAAGAAGATTTTGATAACAACTCATATGTGCAAATATATGCTTTGGTACAAAATGAAAATATGTTGGCTTATGTTTTTAGAAAACTAAGTATATATAACTTATCATTACAAATAATTTAGAGCTTGCAAGAATAGCTTTTTCCTTAAAGACATGAAGTCATTATTTGTATAGTGGAAGATATTAGGCGTATACATATAATAAAAGTTTGAAACACTTGTTTACAGAGAAAAAGTTGAATATAAGGCAAGGGAGATGGATGAGGTAGCTAAAATATTATGATATAATGTAATATCATTCAAGTAAAACCAATATAGTGGCAAATGATTTGAGTTAAGAGGATCATAATAATCTTACCATATTGATTATCTTGCAATGGGAGTAACATAAAGAGTTGATGTAGCATTATAGATGATGGGTAGTGACTCAAGGGTTGGGAGCATGATTAAGCAGTTTGAGGTTACATTCAATTTTAATTTCTAAGATCAAAGAGGCTTGTTAAAGTGATTAACAAATTAAGAGAATTAAAAAAATAGAAGACATAAGGATAACATCATATTCTCAAGTTAATGATAATGTTAAGGTTTAAGTTCAAGTTATGGGTTCCATATGATATAAAATTAAAGGGGAGATTATAGGGGATCCATACTTTTAGGATCAAGATATATAAGAATTGAAAGAGAAATTTATAATGGAACTACAAGAAGAGGGAGATAACCAGATTTGTAATATAGTGTATAACTTATCAGTAGGTCAAAATAAAGCATTGAGATCAACATAAGAGTTACAAACTTTACCCATTCTTGAATTAAAGTTAGAGCATATTAATATGGAATTTTTAAAAACATTTTCAAGGAAAGTGAGAGGTCTTTAGTAAGTATCCTTAATATTAGACATGTTGATCAAGTTATCTCTTTTTTTACTTATTGGGATGAATTAATCATTAGATATGTTGGCTAGATTATACATATGAGAGATCATGAGATTTTATGGAGTTTTTTTTGTTTCCACTGCATCTATTTGTACCCAATTTTTTTAGGGGAGTTAGTACCAATCTTTAGGGATCAATATAAATTTTAGTACAATTTTTCATCTATAGATGGGTAGTGAGAAAGGATGATATTAATAATGGAGGATATATTAAGTTGAGGGCGAATGGGATGAAAAATTATTAATAGTGGAGGTTGTATGTAATAACAATTTTCAAGTCAGCATTCAAATGACACTTTTAAGGCTTTGTATGGGAGGAAGTGCATCCCCTATTTGTTGAATGATATAGGTGGTATAAGACTTTTGAGATATTAGATAGCTTATGAGACGACGGAGAAGATCAAGTTAATACAAAGCAGGCTTGATATTGTTGTGCATAGTAGATAAAAGAGCTATATAGATCAAAAGAGGTGTCCCTTGAAATTTCAGGTGAATGATCATGTGTTCTTAAAGATGTAAACTGCAAGAGGGATTTGGAGGTTTGATTTCAGATGGAAGTTAACTCCTAAGTTTGTAAACCCTTTTGAGATCTTAGAGATAATAAATCTAATGACATACCATTTCACATTACCACTAACATTGACCAATATTCACGACATGTTTCATATTTCCATGCTTAGGAGATATGCATATGACCTATCTTATATTGTAAATCACTTTAGGTTGGAGAAAGGAGATGACTTGAGTTAAGTGGAGCCATCAATGTAGGTTATGGACTATAAGAAGAAAGTGATGAGGAGTACAGTTATACCTTATGTCAAAGTGGTGTGAGGAAAGAGTAAAGACTCCACCTAGGAGTAGAGGACGAGATAAGAAGTAAGCACCCTTAACTATTTGATATTCTAGATAAGTCGAGTTTTGGGCAACACTTATTGATTTTTATTATGATTTATTTTAATTATGACTTTATTGTTAAAGTGATGCATTTTATGGTTGATTATATTATTAAGTTTATGCAATTATAAGGGTGGTTAAGATGTGAATAAATTAACCACACATAGAAGAGTATAATAACTAGACATATTAGTCTAATACGTTATCAAAATTAAATACTATTTGGTATTTTAAGTAAACTCACTACAACAAAAACGACATATGGTAACAGGTGATAAGTGTTATTAAATATGAATGGTAACACTAATGAGTATGTTATGACAGCCTATGTTATTAAAGATATGATGCTTTAGTAATAGTTTTTACATGTTATTGTCGAGTTTAATATGACATTTATTGATAGCTACAAATGATTTTATATTATATTTTATAAATGTTATT
>JANKYE010000009.1:6625295-6646628 GCA_032467995.1 Erythroxylum dillonii | reverse complement strand
AATTATATTTTAATTAGTCATATTGTTGTTAATTAATTATTAATAATATTTTAATTATTAGTCTTTAGAATCCAATCAAGTGAAGCACAAGAGAGTGAGAAGTGAAGTAGTCCAAAGAATGAAAGAGCTGGAACAGAATGATTCTTGATAAGAAATACAGTGCAAAGAATTATACTCAATAAAAACTTACAATACATATATAAATTTTTATGAATGTCTGGTTATAAATTCACAGCAAACAACAATTTTTTATTCAAAGGTGTCTTCCTCAAGTTTCAGTGTAATTGAATTCTTATACTTGGAGGAGAGAATTCAATTTATAAAAGAGATGAGTTTCAATTACATGTATGAATTGAATTCATCCCATTTTTGTGTTTCCAAACAGCTACAGTATTGAATTCAATTTACTCCTTTCCAAACACTCCCTTAATCATTGCATGAAATCCCATGTATTAATTTAACAAAACATATTCTCAACCATTCTAGTTATATTATTATACACAATGTTGATGGATAATATTAGTAGACGATCTCAGCGAGATTTTAGCATGATAGGATTAAAATAAAAGTTGGGTATCACTATACTATCCCTTTGCTTGCAGAATGGATTTATTTGTGTATTACATAGTATCATTTTTCTATTGTCGACCTATAGCGCTAATTAATTTTCTGGGAAAAATAGAGCAACCTACTTGTTATCCATTTTGCTAATCTCACCTAGTAGTAAACTTAATGGATAACTGGGTCAAACCTCGATGCATATCAACTTTCAAAGTCGACGATTGAACAGTCGATACATGTACGTGGGCGTAGCATAGAAGATGAAGGTGGTTCAACTACTACCCACCAAATTGAGACCAGACCAGACCAGACAACGCGTCGCAGGACCCATCACCCATATGATCATTACGTATATACGTATCTATACAATTTGCCTTGGTTTTGTAAACTTTGTAGTTTGTGGATAAGGAGTTGGAGAATTTTATAAGAGGACAAGAAGAGAGGAATCAGGGATGAATTAATTGAATTGACTTTGGGTGTCCACTTTTGTGTATTAGTCTGGCCTCCACTCGGTTGAGTTTTGGACTTGGAAGGACAGCCATCACCAATCCAACTCCAACCCCATAGATAGATACAGGGTGGGAGCCACACAGATCCATCCATCCATTAATGGTGGCTCGGCTCGGGGCATGTCTGTCTTTGTATGACTAGACCACCTTCCACATGCCCACTTGCATGCCTGTTTTTAGCATGTGTCATTTTCTCTCCCGTCATCACCAGTTGACAAGTTGAATTACGTTTTTGTTCTCGGAAACTACCTTTTGTGCTCATAGTTATTATGGTGGTCTTAAAGTGTGTGTCTATATTACATGTCGGATACTGTCTAGTTGTTGTTGCAGAGAAGCCGCCATCAAATTCAAAGAAACATTTACAGACACTGTTCTAGACTTCTAGCCAAGAAGCTATAGATTGTATGTCTCATATGGGAACACATTCTTGGATGTGAGTTGAACAAAAGAAAGAATGCAAAGCGATGTAATGCATTGCATTTGAATGGATTCTTTCGATAAAAATCCAATGCATCTAATCTACTCTTTATTCTTACCATACATTCATTGCATTTTAACTAATAAAAATCAGTTCAAGTGCTAGCTCACCGCAGTAAAGAGATGGTGATAATATATATATTGCATTATATTTTCCTTACCAAAGGATATTTATGTTAATAGCTTATAATGATATGTTGGTTAATCGTCTACTAATGTAAAGATGAGACAAAAAGTTAAAAAATAAGAGTTAAATTGCATGCTCTACGTAGCTTTACCATTTTCCAAATCGATTATAAAAACTAAGAAGCATGCAAAAAAATAAAGAAAAAGAAAAGTGTGGAATAGGTCACGTCTCGCAGAATCTCTCATGTTATACAAGAAAGCAGCAGCAATCCAACACTTGGTCCAATTCAATACTATCATTTTCACCACTTAATCTGTAACTGTATATAATGTGCATATCTTCATTCAGATTCGCGTCATGCTCATGTACGTGTTTATAACTCGAAAGAGAGAGTTATAATTTACCCTAATTTCTTCTGATATGTTATTAAACTGCAGCCATAGAGCAAGTCTGCCAGTAAGATATGTGATTAAGGTCCTTGTCTCTCTTCTTCAATGTTGACCACCTCTCTTTTAAGATGCTCTTTATATGGTGATTGAGATACGAGTATTAAATGTTAGAGGGTACAAAAAAATGGATTCTTAATTTGAGGTCAGATTTTTAAATAATAGGAGAAAACACACGTGTTATTCTCCTTTTGACTTCTGATCATGGTTAATTAATACAAATTGAATCTACACATATGTATTCTTCAAAGAATCCAGGACATTGTCCGTATTCTTTATCTATTCTACAGCCAACAAAAATAATATCTTCAACATTATAACTTAAACCAAATGGGTATTTTTATTTTTTGTATGTATCGCTTTGATTTGCATAATGTTAGTATAGCACGAATTTTAATTATGGCATAATCAACCTTAAACGTGTATTAATGGAGAAAATATGGAAAAAAATACTTGTTTTGCTACTAAATTACTTGAACAAGCTCCTTAGTGTTTGATCAAGCTCTAAAAATTTTTGATTGACCTTTATGAAAGTTATATACCCTTATGTCATTAATGTCTTTTTACAACTTTTTTAATGCATGAGCCTCTTAACAGGTTAGAGAAACTAAACGTCCATGTACTTACTTAAACAGGCAACAGGGGACTTTAATAGCTATTTATAATAACCTTATTAGGCTTCCACATTACAAGCTCAAAAAATAATCAACCGACACTAATTAATGCCCATGTTCTTTAGTAAACTTCAGCTCATTTAATCAAATCCTTTATTAAGTTTCTTTATTATCTTTAATCTAGATTAAATTTAATTTTTTTAACCTTACTTTTATAAATAACCTATAATTAATAACTATCCAATAAAAATTCACCGACATTCTCCTCAGACAAATATTAATTATAACAACAATAAAAACAATAGAAGTGAAAATTAATGTAAAGGTGACCAATTTAAAACGTTTGATTCAAAGGTAATGAAAGTCTATCATTTGATCCCGTAAGGTTTTCAATATTAAAAAATATCAAATACATGTGTCATATGTGATACATATTCAATATAATCACGTATATCTAATATCTCACTAACATGAATGAGAAAATAGAGTGTGACAAACTACAATGATACTTGTATTATTTGAAATGTAATCTTGTTCCATCTTTTGGTCTCAATTTCTCTAAACTTTATGCTAAACTGCATTAGAGAAATTTGTTTTCTCTCGCTGAATTCAAAATTGCATTAGAGAAAACCCTAATGAGATTAAATACTTATATCCCCTATGTCTTATCAAATTTATGGATTTATGCATATATCATTTTGTGTCATGAAGACATAAGCTCAAGGTCTATATATATATATATATATATATATATAGATATACACATGTATGTGTGTGTCCAATGACTTTTAAAATGCTTAAGATCGACATAAATCTTAAGATTTTCACTTTTATTATAACAATGTATAACAAATTGTATGACTGAGAACAAAATGATGATCATCAATATTTATAAAAATATATTGTCATAATACGTGAAATCTGTACAAATGTACCAAGAGCAAATATAGTAATCCCTAACTAATAGTATCTAAGCACTTAAGTAAACCCATACTTACACATGTTCCTAAAAAATAATTGGGCGAAGTCCTTTAGTTAAAGGATCAACAAGCACGTACTCAATTTTCAAATGTTTTACGTCATTGTCACTTTTTTTATCAATTCTTTTATGGTATGATATTTGACCTCCAAATGCTTAGACCCTGTAATGTTTTTATTGCTATAATTGGACAATACGACAGAAAGATTATCATAATATAACCAAATAGGTCTAACAGTTGAATCAACCACAGACAACTTAGAAATTAAGTTTCTGAGCTAAAATGCTTGTAAAGTAGTCCTATAAAATGCTACAAACTCTGAATGCACAGTCTAGGAAATTACTTATGTTTGCTTGACACTTTTCCATAATACTACACCTCTGCTAACATAAAAATAAACCCTGATGTCAACTTCCTATCATCTGGGCATATAGCAAAATCTAAGTCCTTATAACTTATGAGGTCTCTACTGTTGACTTTGCTAAATGTCAGTATATAATACTTAGTTTCATTCATATATCTCAAAACTCATTTGATTGCATTCTAGTGGTCTACTCTTGAGTTAGTTAGATACCTATCCAATAGTCTAATAACAAATGCAATGTTAAGTCTATTGCACACCTAGGCATATATCAGGCTACCAACTATACTATAATAAGGTATATTCTTCATAGCCTCTCTCTCTTTGTATCGATCTTTGGACATTATGCCAAATATAATCTCTCATTATGAGAGATAGGTGCTACAATAGGTTTATAATAAGCCATGTTAAATCTTTGCAGCACTCTTTCAATGTATGCTCCCTTCAAGAGACCCAATAAGTGTTGAGACCTATCCTGGCAGTGAATTTGAATACCTAAAACAAAAGATACCTCACCAAGGCCATTCATGTCAAAATGCTTGCAAAAGCTATTTAATCCCATGCAGCATCGTCAAATCATTTGAAGCGAGTAAGATATCATCCACATATAAAAGTAGAAAAGATATCATCCCATAAAGGTAATGTTTATGGGTTCACCCCAAATGTAATAAGGTAAATTAGTTATGTTTTGCATTGACCTCATCATGTCACTTAAAGTATGATTCCATCTTTCAACCATACTGTTTTGCTCAGTAACATAGTGAACCGAGCCACTATTTCACATGATTATACATTTTTGGCAAAATATTTTTTTTCTTATCCTAAAACCCCATGTCTTCTATAATGTTCACCTTCACGGTCATATCTGATAATTTTGGTGCTCTTTCTAATTGGTTCTCAACTTCAACTTCAAAGATCTTAAATTTTCAAGAACTTCAGACATTTCTTTAAGTATGAACACATATCCATAATGAGAATACTCATAAATAAAAGTCACAAAATATCTTGAATTACACAATGTAACTTTATAAGGTCAACATATATCCATATGTATGAATTCTACCATCAATTTTGTCCTCCTCCCTATTTGGCTTTCTCTTTTATATGAATCTCAGCATTGTGGATGCAATATGATTAGAGGCTTTACTATCTGACCACTAGAACTTAATGTGGCTATAAAACGATTATAATCATATATCATACAATCCAAGGAGTTACTTGATAGCTCTTTCTTTCCAGGTTTTATATTTCTGACATTGCAGTTACAACATCCATAAGACCTCTAGCAACACTAGATTGACCAACAACTAATGTGGAGGAAATTTAGGTTTCTTATTTTTAAAATTACAGGGCTTTACCTTTTCTTTTTCCTCAGTTACTATTAAGATTGTATGAGATGATTCTTCAACTTTTTTTCTTCAGCAATTCAACAAGTGATCAATGTATTTATGTCCTAAGATTTATCCTGAGAATTATATTTGGTAACCAGAATACCAAACTCTAATGGAAGTGTATTCAGGGCTTGGTGAACTATACAAGCTTTAGGAATATAATTATTTAACTCCTTTAGCTTATTCTAAAGGTGGACCATCCTAATTATGTACTACCTCTCCCCCTTGCTCCTGTGTATCTTTTAAAGTATAATTCCTTTAAAAAGATACCTATTTTAGCATTTGAAGATACCTCATATCTTTGTGAGGCGATATTGAGGAAATCCCTTGCTATGTTCATTTTTGGAAGTCCACTTAGTCAATGGTTTGGTATAGATCTCTTTAGATCAAATAACATATCCTATTTGATCTTCTCCAAGCTACATATGCTGCTTTCTCAATCTTTAAGCTGATAGATGTAGATGTTGGTGACCTATCATTGAACATAACCATGCTAATATCTGTCATCTGCAGTGCAATCTCACATCTTGTTTTCATTTCTTAAAATTTAAACCAATGAGGGTTTTAATTACGACACTGTTATTATTTAAAGAGAAAGTGACTGTAAAATTGATGACATAAATAGTTAGCACAAATATCATAATCTTGTTCACTTAAATAGAATATGTAATGAGATAATATCATTTTATTGCATTAGACTTTAGTTCATTTAACTAGATCTTTTATTGGACTCTTTTATTTTCTTTAATCCGAATCAAAATTGATTTTTTAACCTTAATTATATAAACGACATGTAATTAATAATTGTCTAATTAAAAATCACTATCACATAATTGAGTTTTTATTGTAGATTTAATCAAGATTTCAATTACCAAAGATTTGACTGTTAGGGGCTTATTTCAAAAGGCATCGCTGTCTTTTTTGGCTAACGCATTAAACTCTATGCAATCATTATTACCTGTCTATTTATGAATTGATGACGAAAGGTTATGTAAAATATTGAATTGTATATGGTCCGAATGTTTTAATTGGTTGGAGGGACTCCAAATTAAGATATCATTTTGACTTATCTTGCTGGTGATTTTTAGTTACCAAGACGTATAAAAGTGTTTCACTGTTTGAGCATAACTCCTATAAAGAGACATCCAGATTATAATACCAATATCAAATATTGCTCTCTTAATCTACTTTACCAATTGAAGAGAAAAGATAACGGAAATTCTTCAAGATTGCGTCAACTTTTGTGTGTATTTCAGACTTTCAGTACTTGGAATAATTACTCGTATTTGAATTCATTCCATGGCATAAAAAAGTCAACAATTTTCAGCCCATCTTACAAATATTTTTTTTTATATAAAAAGAGCAAATTGAATTGGTTGTCGTTCTTAGTAGAAAATAGAGAAATGAATTGATATCTTTTTTGTTTGAATTATTAGATTTGGATTTATCGAAACTGATAAAGCTCGAACTTGCAGCTTTTGCTCTGCCAGGGAGTGCTCTAATCAATTGAACTACAATCCCTTAAATGTCATAATAAGTACATAGGTTTGGTCATGGTTCAAGTCTTAAGTGGTTGTATCTGAAAGTCAGATTAATGGTCTCTCGTCCATTCATCTTTATAAGAAAATCAGAAGGTGAAGCATGGCTCGCAAACCCCATAACTTTATTAGGCATTGTTGTATTCTTGTTGATGAAAGTTCATTATGTTCTTTCCAACAATTATTGATTTGGATTGAACTAGATCTAATCATCCGTTTTCTTTTCATGCATGAAAGTACGAGTTCTGCTCCACAAGAGTATGATTTGTATTTTTTCATTCAAATGTCTTTTGGGTTCATCCGCCAATCTCTGCAAGACTCGTTGCTGGACCAAATAAAGATAATTAAATGGGGTGTAGAGAGAAAGTGTGAAGAGTCTAGGCAACTGAGGATGGGCGAGTAATGGGAATGCAACTAGTAGGTACTGGTGGGTCATAGTCTTATTTCCCATTTTGGAAAGTCTCTGGTCAGCTTTGGACAAACACACCTTTTGACATTATTCCTAACCTAATCCTTTCGCTTCAGCTGTAAGGATCGGGATAGGAATAATGTCAAAAGGATAGATTAGGTTAGGACTTCCCAAAATGGCAAAATAATATATATATATGTTTTAAATTTTAACTTATTTTTATTTAAAGGTTAGAGCATATCAGGTAGGGAAATGAGCAATATAATAGTTTTCTGGTCAAATTTAGAGAGAAGATAGGATTACATAAATGAAGGCCACCAACAAATTAGTTTAAAAATATATACTTCCAATAAAATTGGAGGTGCATAAAGTGAAGAATTAACCCTATCTTCTGAAAGGACTGTCACACAAGTTTGTAATAATTGAGAAAGAGAGATAATTCTAAAAATAATCCCAATGCAGAATTGTAGACCCAAATAAAGATCAATTAGGCATTAGTTACCAAGTTGCCTGTTCAAATCGTTTGAAATATAGACATTAAACGACGTCGTTTTTAAATGGCCTTACATGATGTTGCCTGGCTCAAATCGTTTGAAATATAAATGGGCACCAGATTCTCAAACAGTAAATCAAGATTGGACACAAAGTTTTGGGTAAAGATGCATTAATTGCCAAGTTGTCTCGTCACTCTTCACCATACATTTCATTAGCAACTATCGTAAGCTAAAAGCAACAAGTAAAGATTGTCCTCTTATTATTGGTCATCAAAACAGCTACAGATATTAGCTCTATTATAGTATATATCCAGGCATGAGCCAAGAAGCTTATGAGATATATATCCTCCTGCTTCTTTGTTTTATTTTTTTAGTTTATGATGAGGTATTTTAAGATGATCTCACTTATAAAAAGATACCTTTAAATTATTCACACTCAGATGCTTGAGTCAGGTAGATCTTTGGTGCTTCTTTTATTTTACCTATCACAATAAACAAAAGTTAAAATTTATTTTCGATACCGGTCGGAATTAGCTGGTACTGACCAAAATACCATTTTTCAACCGATACAATACGAAACTCTAACCACTGGTACAGAGGAATAGGTCCAGGTATTGGTACTGGTAATGGTAATTGGCATTGGCATTGGATAAAAGCAGACTGCAAAAGAAAGAAGTGGAAAGCACATCCCTGACCCTAGGCCACGTTGTTGTTTTCATCCAAATCAACAAGTAACGTGCACAAAGGCATAATCATCAATCACACATCCAAAAGCATTTTATCTTGCATCACAATTCACAGCAGCAGAGACGGACGGAGAGCATTTTCCTTGTTAGCTAAGCTATGCCCACCCTTCGTCTGCTAGCTCAGCTGTACCTTTTGCAGACATGTCATGTCCATTCTCAGTCTCAAACTTCAAAGCAGAGTAAAAGCCCATCGTCAAGACAAATAAAGATTTTCACGTGCAGGGTTCTCATGCCCCGTTAATGAAACCACAACAACCAAATCACCTATTTCCCAGTTAATGATCAAGGCATATGAATTTTTTTTCCTTATTCGGATACATATTCTCTAATATCTAAGTAAATAGTGGTACAAACGTACATGTAAATGAAGAATATCACCAAGACGAAAGAAAATCCTACCGGCATCACCACTGATCAAACCTAGCTACCAAAGAACACTAACTCCAAACCCGATATTAAACAACAGCTTCTTATAGCAACGACTAAAAACTGCCACCTACAACTTTTTTCTTTTGTATCTTAGAAAAGCATTCATACTCTCCCGTCGCCATCAGTAAGGCGGCGGTGGCCTAGCAATAGGTGCCCAGATAACATCAGAAGGCAAATGACAACTATACATGCCCATTCCACACGATTCTCCTCCGCTCGCCACTTGTCCACTCTCGCCGCCCCCACCTTGCCCTGAAACTGCAGGGGACTGCCCCTCTCTGCCGGCAGTGCCGGACTCATCAACTTCAGAAGTGAAACGATGATAACTGGGATTATTAAACGACGCCGCTATTACAAAAACAGTACCAGCCGCCACTAAGCTTCCAGCTACAATACCACCAACGATCTGCCCTTGTGGTCCGGCGAGAGAGATACTAAAAGTGTTCGGTACCGGATAGGACGAAGCCAAACACGTTGCGTTTATCGATAATATGTCGAAACGGCCGTAAAACCTTACGGTGGCTCCAGGTGTTGCGGATGGCTGACGTAAGGTGACGTTGGCAACAGTGCCTGAGCCAGTGAGCACGCAGATTCCGATGTTTCTACGGCGACAGAACTGTGAGATTGCTTCTAATATATCGCTTCCATCAGGGACTTCGAGAATGTAAGGACTCATGACGGGTTGGGGGTCGCGGGTTATGATGAGGGGTGGTTTGGGTCTGTTCTTTGAACCGGGCGGTCTACCTCTAGGTCGGCGAACTACTTCGATGGTGGCACCGTCAGTGTTGACGGTGGTGTTGGGTTCGTTGGGTCCTTGGTGATTGGTGGTCGGAGAAGTGATGGTGGTGGTGCGGGGTTCGTCATCGCCGGAGTCGCGAGAGAGTTGAAAGTGTTGAGAGAGGGGGAGGTTTTGGTGCGATGGGAGTTTGGAGAACATGTTAAGGGTTTCATGATTTGGACGGTGACGTTGCTGTTGTTGTTGTAGTAGTACATATTCGCCTTTCATGCTTTTGCCTTTTTTTCCTTTTCTGGAATGGGATCTTTAACCTTATTTAATTAGGTTTGGAGTGTACAATATAAAGAAGAATAGGGAGGGAAGGAAGGAAGGAAGGAAGGAAGGGCACACGAAGCTAGTGAATAGGGACAGACAGGAGAAGAAGCGCTGGGATTGGTATTTATTGTTGATTAATAATAACAATACAGTGAGAGGGATAAAGTAAGAGATGAGGCGTATTTAACTAGTCTGACTGACTTCTCTCGTGTTGTGTTGTTATTTAATAACAGGTGATGCTGGAAACCAAGTGAAGACAAGATTCATGGCTCCGCTCCGTGGTTCGGGAGGCAAAAGTAGACCCCGCGACTGTCTATCTGTGTGCGCGAAGAAGATGGACATGGGTTCAACCGTTCAATAAGAAAGAGGAATGCAACCACCTAGGCTAGCACCGAATTTCAGTGGTAAGAGATTGGTCTCTGCTTAAGCAGAGTTAGGAGTTTGACTTGTGTGCTTGTATATACAATAGTGTTAAATACTTAGGTGATAATGCTAAACTGTCTGAGAGTGGTAACAGACATTTTGAGCCCACCCAAATCACACTCAGAAGTTGAAAAGAAGAAAAGGAATGCAGGGCCGTTTCGGTTAGTCAAAATCCATGTAGGAGAAGTATTGGCATTGAAAAGATAGGCTGATACTTGGTCGTTTGAATGTGGTCATGCAAACTTAATCGATGACCTCAATTACTTTGACATAAAGTTTCGTATATCAGTATTTGTTATAATATTAAAGACTTTTTAAAAGATAGATATAATTATTTTATTTATACATTAGATTCTAAAAATCTAAATTTATTCCAAATAATTCATATATAATTTTTTTAGAAAATAAGAAGTTACGTTATAATTATGTGTTGAACAGTTTCAAATCTTCGTACCTCTATCTTTAGTTTTATGACTGTAGTTTTACCAAATTTTCATAGAATCTTTTAATTAGCATTTAGCTTTAACCTTAGGGTAAGTTAACTACCTTTGATGCCTCTTTAGCAAAGTTCAATATAGTCTTAACTGGTTTCCTATTTTAAGGGGTATATTAAAGCTTTAGGAGAGAGTAAGGTTTTAAATTAAAATTATGAACTGTATTTGTAGAAAGAAAAATTTTATTTTATAGGAGAGGAGATTATAAAGATGAGATACATAGAGAATGCTTAGTACATTTTCTACTACCCTGGGGGTTTTATTTAGACAAGGTTACTTGAAGTCTAGATTCTAACTTGAAAACATTATATCATATAAACTTTTCAAATAGTAGATTGTATCTTTATTGATTTTCTTTTATCAAAGTGTTTGGATACATTTTTACGTTATCTTCTTATCTTTATGACTCAATTACTATATGTAGATACTCCTATGCTTCAGTTTTATCTTTTCCTTTATAAGTATTCGAACCACTTGTATAAGAAAGACAAATATTTTCCACATGTTTTCGAAGATGATAGAACCTTTTTTGTGCCTCAGTACTAGATCTTATCTTTCCTCTTCGAGTTATACTTATCTTCCTTTATTTTAGCATAAGTTTGAAATCAGAAACAACAATTCTCATGCTGATTCCTCTTTTGTAAAAGATATCATGTTTAATGTATTTAGAAAATGCTTTTCTTAAGTTAGTATTCATAACAATGGCAAAGTGTTATGCCTTTTCAAAGCAATGAAATGATATGCATCATATTTTTCATTTTCATCATCATCATCATCAACACCCAATTGAATTATGCACAAACGCAAAGGTCTAGAGAGCTTTGATAGTACGCAACCTTACTCCTACTTAGTAGAGAGGTTGTTTTTGATAGACCCATATGCAGTATGATATGAAGATATTACTAAAAAATTCAAATAAACATAAAAGATGTAATAAAATAACTAAATACATTAAAAACTAATAAATACTTAGAATAAAGTAATAATAAATAATTAAAATAAAACAATAACTTCATAAAAATATAAAATAAAATAAAATAAAATAAAAATGTAGCAACACAATAACAATTTAACAAAAAGATGTCCAACTTGTCAACAAGATGCACTTGTCAAGAGATCCACTTACAAAACAAAACTTGCAAACAATCATAATAAAGATGCATTTAAGAGTTAAAAGCAGGAGTTATAATGTATGTAGCAAGAAAGATGAAACTACTAGAAGGGGATAGATATGCCATTACTAGAGCCTTTACAAATACAAAACCTAAAATTGGGAGTGGGACTAGAATCAGAGACGAGCACACCCCTAGAACTTGGAAAGCTCCACTTCATCGCAAAAAAACGTGTGAAGGAAAAAATCAGTCTAAAATACTATGTGTTATCAACTTCTTATGTCAAAGAATCCTTAACTGTGACTTCACAGAACTTGAAGTCTTAACCAATGTAAACAGTTTGAGATAGGGAGCTCAGAAAGTTCCAGAGAAGAAAACCCAGATCTGACAGAGAGATTTTTGAAATTAAGATAAATGACAATGGGAGGGTGGACCCTTAACCTTTCACAACGGTTAGTTTCCAAAACAACCTGGAAAGAGAGCATAAGAAAAATCTACCAGTTTGCTGAAAAAATTATGGATAGGAAAACAAAAAGTGGAAACATAGGAACTCAAAAGCTACTCTTTCTAATTCCTATGTCAAAGCTAATCTTTCAAAACTCTCTATGCAAAAACTTCTAGCCCCTGCTACCAAGATCACTGTAACAAAACTATAGTAAACACTAGAGGAATGAAAGTGACATGAGCTCTGGATGGGTAAACTTGAGAGGGAATAGACGCCAACGTGAATGGGCAACAATGGATAATATGGACTGACAATGTCAATGGAAAAATTTGTGCAACATTCGACAACACTCCACACCATTAATGGAGTTTCCACCAATGATAAGTCTTTGCTGGTGAAGACTCTACTTATTGAAGAACGTCGACAATTGTTAATGGTAAAATCTTAGAGAGAGAGAGGAGGTCAATCACCCTATGGCTTAATCCATTGACTGGAAGCTAAAGAGTCAAGATTTTCATGAGTAAAAAAACACCAAAAAACTGAAGCAGAGAACTGGAAGGCGACCTTCATAGCCCTAATAAATTTGTAGCTTTCCTTTTCCTGAACAAAAAGATTGCAACTTCTAAAATGTCTACAAAAAAACAAAACAAAATTCTATAGGAAACAACAACCAAACTCCCAAAACCTACAATAATCTCACTAGGAAATGCAACAAATGAAAGAGTAAGATCGTATAGTATAGACCCAGATACATAACCTTTAGATCTCTAAAAATCAAACCAATCCCCAAGATAAAACCTAAAGTTATCGAAACAAAGCAAACCCAAGAGGCAAATCCAATAAAAGGGACAATCTTTGAGTAACAAATCGTAATGAAGATTTGGAAAAAGCACAAAAATGCATCAAAAATGGTAAATGCAACGTAGATTTAACAACAATGGTAAATTTAGCAATGAATAGACAACAAAAATCATTTCTTTTCCTCTTTACTACTTCTATGTGCAATTAAATCTAAAAACTTTGGTTTCAATGGAGTCTTATAGGTTAATGTGAAGGGATTAGATCTACAAGGTTGAGCTTGACGTGTTGGTTATGGTGGTGAGGATGATGGTTAGGGAACAAATATCCAGAAAAATGAACAATGAGAGGAGATTCTTCTAGCTTGGAGTAAAAGAGAAAAATCATATATTCTAGAATGATAGCTTAAAGTAACAAAAGGAACAATCTTTAAACACAAAATCACAATGAAGATTTATAACAAGCACAAAAATGCATCAACAATGGTATATGCAGCGTAAATCTAATAATAATGGTAAAGTAACAATGAATATGCAACAAAAATCGTTTTTTCCTCGCATCCTTCTTCTATATGCAGTTAAAGCTAGAAACTTTGGTTTCAATGCAGTCTTATGGGTTAATATGAAGGGATCCGATCTAAAAGGTTAAGCTTAAAGTGTTGATTATAATGGTGAAGATGATGGTTAGGGACAAAAATCCAGAAAAATGAACAATGAGAGCAGATCCTTCTAGATTGGAGTAATAGAGAAACTCCTGTATTCTATAGTGAGAGTTTGAAGTAACAAAAGGAATAATCTTTGCACATATAATCGCAATGAAGATTTGGCACAAGCATAAAAATGCATCAACATGAAAATCTAGACCAACAGATAATATCTTTAATACCAACTCTTTAGAGGTCATTGTAAGGTTATTTATATAACAATCCTTAACCAATTCTTAAATCCATTGAAGAAGTAATGATATCTAGGAAACTCTAGATTAGTTAAGTATATAACATTTGTTGTCCCAAAATCATACCAATCTCTAATAGCACGAGGGTGAGATCCTTGTAAAAAATTAAATTTAGGATTTATCCCAGAAAAATCAATATAATAGGTATTACTATTTTATAGTGTGTATAAGTCTCTCATTACCATATCATGTGCATGAACAAGAAGATGACTCTTTGGGAGACTATCAAACATGGTATTTCACTATACCACCAATTTGCACGTAATATCAATCATTAGAGAACTATTATCAAAAGTAACCTTTTTTGTCTTAATCTGTTGACTAGTAAATTCATTTATCAGGGAAGAAGAGCTTGTAGATGATGAATCTTCAACTATCTTAGCCTTGTTGACTATGCTATAAAGTTTTTATTCTAAATAATTATAATGGTTTATCTCGGCCTGCCATAGATGACAAAATGAAAAAAGTAGCTTTGCAACTTCTTTAGGTATCGAGTTAAAGCTAGCAATATCTAGTAAATCTTTAATTTGTGCTTAGTAATTGTTGATATCTTTGGACATTTGTTCCAATCAGTCAAATATCTCTTCTTTGAGGTTGACCATCTCTAGTTCAAATATCTGTAAGAACATTATTATTAGATTTGATAATCTCAATATCAAAGGTATATTCTACTAATAAAGTTTGTCATTTATTACATATTTTATATTTAGGTTTAGAAGGTAAATTATTTTGAATAAAAGCTTTAACTTGAGTATTATCAGTTCTTAATAAAAATCTTTTAGGAAATAAAAGTCAATAAAATTTTTAACTTTATACTACTGCCAATAATTTGTTTTCATTTATATGATATCTTTGTTAAGTATCTATAAAGGTTCCTGAAATATACCTATAAAGAGACTTATTCATCTTGATATTAGAATCATCATATTCTATCATTTTTAATACTCCACTCCATACATGATTAGAAATATTAGTTTTAATAATTGAACCATCAACATCAGATGGTAAAGAAAGTTTTAGCAATGTAGTACACAAAATCTTAATTTTCTTTGCTTGTTCAATCAAATAGAGTGAAAATTCAAATCTTTGATTTTTTTCTTTAAAAACTTTTGTAAAGGTTTTTATCTCAGATATATTTTGAATAAAATCTAAAGCATAGTTTAATACTCCTAAAAAAACTTTGAACTTGTTATTTATTTATTAACCTATCAGGAAATTGTGAGATTTTTTTCAAGGATATGAGGTTGAATTTTAAGTCCTTTACCATTTATCTCTATGCCAAGGTATTCTATTTTAGTCTTAACATATCTTAGCATTTTTCTTAGAGAGAGCTAACCCATATTAATCATATAAATCTACAAATTTATTGAGATTTCTAAATTGTTGAGCAATATTATTACTAGCTATTCAAATATCATCCACTTAAACATGTTTGAAATTATGATACTTAAAGATATTATCCATTTTCCTTTGAAATATTTGTAGGGCATTTTTTAAACCATAAGGCATTAGTAATCATTCGTAATGACTTTGTGAAGTAAAAAAAGTAGTATATAGGATGATATCTTTATTCATTTTTATCTGCCAAAATCCACTCTCATAATCAAATTTAGAGAAGATTTGTTTATCCTCTCATTAAGTTTATTAATGTTTCTTTGGGAGTAAGAAGTATCCGTCAAATGCTGTATTATCATTTATTTTTTATAATTTACTACCATTTTAACTTTATTTCTAATTATTTTTGCATTGTTTCTAACCATAAAAGCTAGGGAAGAATTGAGGGGATTTAGTAGGCCTAATTATCTTTACATTTTCTAGTTCAAGAAATTATTTTATAAATTCATCTTGATCTTCTAAATTATATTTCATAGTAGTAACTCTAATAATTTTTTGTTTATATATCATTTCTAAGTTTACTTCTTCTTTATTTTTATCCTAAAATTGTAATGGGTTATTAGACCATCTTTGATGGTTCTATCTATTGATACTTATTCTCTATAATGTTTTCTATTTTTAATAAATATTTTCCTTTTTTAAGGATCAAATTTTCTTTATATCTTAGACCATATTGGGTTATGTGAGGTTTAAATTTGATTCATGTATAGGCATTTTCATTTTGATTAACTATGATCCAATCACCACAAGTATTTTTGAAATATACTTGTTTTTAAGTAGTATTAAATAATATTTTATGAAATAATTGAATAAAATTATTTTCTAAAAGACTATCAATTTCGGTATCATAAAAGTAAAATGGTGGATATTTTGTTAAAAATGATCCTAATAGTATTTGGGGTTGACTGATACCTTTTAATAAATGTATCTTACTGTTAGAAATATCTAATCCTATTATATTTTCTAAAGTTTCATATTATTTTAAAAGAAAACAACTTGTTTTACATAAACAAGAACCAGCTCCACTGTTTATATAGGTAATAAAGTATTATGCTATATAATCATTATAAGTTATTTGGAATATAAATACCAGTAAGACTGATATATATTATATTGTTATTATAGGATATTTGTTTTCAATATTGAGTTATCTTATAAAGTTGGAGTTGCTCGAGAAACTAGTTCCAAGCATTATCTTTAAATTGAATCCTTCATTTTCAACTAATAATCTTATAGGTATTTTATTATCTCCTATGTTAATATTAGTTTCTATGGCGATATCTATTTGATGTATTTCACCGCTGAAATTATATATTAATAAGGTTCATTTAGCTGGAAACTTATAAAATTATGTATTAGATTATGATTAATGTAACATCCTAGTTTTTGTATTGCTAAGATATTATAAGTAACATAATTTGTACCATCAAAATATTCTCTTTAATTTTGTAATTAGAACTTATCTTTCTATCTGCTCTTATCAAAGTATTAACATATTATTGACAACTCGAAACATCAATTTTTGAATAAGATAATCTAGGCAATAATTTATTGTGAGAAGTTATTAAGCCATCTTTTATCTCTTCTATTTTTGCTATATAAGGAGGATATATTCTTTCAACTCAGAAAATAATTTTGGAAAGTCAATAATATCTTTATTTGCAAAAAATTTTTTATAATGAGTATTAGATTAGACATAAGATATTACATCGATAATAGAATATGGTTTATTTCCATCGCTAATTAAATATTTTCCTTTATAGTCTTGGATTAAAAAGAGTGTCCTATCAAAATCTTTATCTTGTATATTATAAGCCATCTTAGGATATATATTAAAAAATATTTGATATCAAACATTGCCTCTCAAAATTCCCATTTAGGCTTCTTTTCTATTGCATATTCGATCATCTAATATTGCCAAATTTATAGGACTATCTATTCCTTCTCTGAAAGTAAATCTAATTATCATTTGTACGGATTAGATATGCACCTATCCTATGTTGTCCCTAATTTCTTTGGAGATGTAATCAAGTTTTCACAAAATATCTCTTTTAGATAGCATAGGAATTATCACTTTATTAGAAGTTAAACTAATATTAAGGCTTTTTCCTTAAGATTAATACCATAAAACATTTGATGTTTTCTAGGTTTTAATAATATTTTTCTAATAATGTCATATTAAATCTACTATAAGAATTAATTGAATACATTATTCTGAATCTTTTTAAGCACTATCAATAAGAGTTTTTTGACTATAATCTATTGTTCAGATGTTTCTACTATAGTATCTATTATTTGAGTATCAATTTGAATGTTAGAAGATTCTCCTATTTCACTTATTTATTTCAAAATTTGAAGTTTCTTCATATTCTATATCTGTTACTATAAAAATGCTTTCTTCAGAAGAGCATTCTTTAAAATTATCAGTTCGAATAAAATCTTAATTTTCTATCTTTTTTAAAAATTTTCCAAATTAGTTTCTATTTTTAATCCGTCATGTTTTAATTTTATATATTTATCTTCAACCATTTAGATGATAATTTCTAAAATGTCTAGTAATTTCTAAATGAGCTTCTATTTGCAAATTTTTTATAACTCTGATACATTCTATTTGATTTGTCCAACATTGATAATATGTGCTTAATTGTTGATACATTTAACCCTTTACACTTAGTGATAAATGAAATGAAAATGCTTAAGATATTCACTTTGGTTCTTATATGGTTTTAGGTTCAATTCGGATGCAAAAGAGTAAAAGTGAGTCAAAAATACTATATTTGAGTGATTTTCTTGAGAATCACACTTATTCTTGAGAATCACATTTACTTGTCTTCATGGAGTAAGAACGAAAAGGATTAAAGTAAGAGGAGACAAGAAAATACTAAAAGGAATGAAGATTAGCACAAGTTATGGCCATAAGATGCATATCACGACCATGACAAATGAAGGTTAGCATAATTTATGGCCATAAGATGCATCTCACGACCATGGAAAATTTGTCATAGCTGTGAGACATGTGTCACGCCCATGACACACTTTTCATAGGCCATGACACACTTTTCATAGGCGTGACACTAGTTGCATAGGCGTGACACTAGTTGCATAGGCGTGACAGCCCATGTCATGCCCATGCAAGGTGTCTTGTGTCATGGGCGTGACACTAGTTTCATGGGTGTTACAACCCACGTCATGCCCAAGCAAGTTGTCTCACGATCATGAGACACTTACAGCTCACCCGATACTTTTTAATATAAAAACATTGTTTTTGTGATGGCAGATGTTATGTTTTCGTTTGAAGAAAATGTGAGCTCTCGGTTATGAAGAAGAGAAGGGGCAAAGGTCCATTCTTTTGGAGACCCATGGATTGTTAGCTTCCTGACACCGGTTCAGACATGATATCAACGTCGAAGAACCCAGTTAATCATTTCTCTTATTGTTTGTTGCTCTTTATCTTAGGGATTGATTGTGTTATCCTATGTTTAATATTTAGGTGTTATTTGAGAATGACTGAATGCTCTATTTGATTATTTTATGTAAGAATCCATTATTAGAATTTCAATATAATCCATAATTGTTATGTTGATATTCGTTTGTGGCGACTAATGGTTTTTAATCATTAGAGATAATACAACCTAAGTTAAATGACCCAAGCTTGTGTGGTTGTTGCCTTGATTAATCCGTTTCCCTAATGCGTAATGCAACTGTCTAATTAAATCTAGAAACCTATTCTAGGTTGTTTGATAGCTAGGTTCAACGAGCTCTTCTTAATTAAACAAGACTTAAGGGAAAATCGGAGTTAACAGAGCTTATTGTTAACTTATGATTAATAATTGCTAGGAAAGGTATAAGAACTATAATTCAATGGAATATGTTCAACTGTGCGTAGGTTGAGATTAAACCAATGACCAGGTCCCTAACGAATTCATCACTTTCATCATTTTTAGGTTATTTGATTTAATTTGTCTTCATTAGTTTAGTTTCATTTTATTTTCCTATTTGAAAAAAACCAACACCCCTCTCCCCAATTATTTCCATTTCAAAAGCTTTACACACACTCTCTGTGAGATTGACTTAAACTTATTACTGTTATAGTTACAGGTCTAGTTTATTTTGAGTAGTATTACGATGCGCAACATCAATTGCTTTAACTGCTTTTATATCCTTTTATGACAATTTGTAAATCATATATTATTATACCTAATTTTATAATGATCTAATTCAATACGGGCTTCTTGTAAACAATTATCAAGTTTATTTATTTCAAGAAGTAAATGATCACAATAAGGACAATCACTTATAGTTAAAAGCATAAGATGAAACATCTCTGATAACCTCTATTTAGGTGTGGTTGGGTCGGCCAAACGAGGCCCAATTTCAAGCCCAGACACCGACGGCCCAATAGTAGGAGATCGTCTCCCATGCAAACACTAAGACTTACGTAGAGACCTAAACCTAGCCAGTATCCCATATATAAGGTACTATTCAGCCATGATTGAGGTACGAGACTGAAACCCTAGTTCTTCCTGCTCTAAGCAACCACAACCCTTACCAAAAGACTGACTTAAGCATCGGAGGGGTCTGCTGGCAATAACCCCCGGTGTGCCTTTATTTGTTTTGTAGGTATTTCAGAGGCCATACTCGCAGACCTTATGGATCCGAATAGCAGCATCCAGCCTCAACAGAATCTGGCTGAACCAGATGGCGCCTACCGTAGGGTCCGACATCAGGGCACCACGTCCAGACACACACAGGTTAGCCAAGCGGCAGCGGCCAACCCAGACATAGCTGCCGTCATGGCACTTGCGATGCAACGGATGGGTTTACAGTTGCCCGTCACTCTTTAGCCACCGCATCATGCGTCCCGCACTCAATCCTCGCATCCGAACGATCAGTCACAGCTTCACAATCGAGATCAAGAAGAGCAGAGTGTAGCCTTGGAGGACAATGCTGAGGCCAATTCTTACTCTAGTTCCCAGCCCCCCTGGACGCAAATCCTCCTGCACCATGACAAATTTCCCTCACTCAAAAGCAGATAGAGGAAGCGGCCGATCAGCTAATTCGCCAAATCCTGCAGTCTCGAACGGACCAGCAGCCAGCCCCCGCTCGGCAGATCGGTATGATGGCCAATCGCCACTCTGCGGAAGCCCTAGGAAAAGTCGCGGATGATCGAATCAATTTGGTTGCGAATTCTCGTTCGGGCCGAACGCCCGCACAGAGTAGCTCTCCTTTCACTCCGGAGATCCTGGATAGCTTTCTAGCGGTCGGTACCAAAATACCGACGCCTGAGAAGTATACTGGCAAGACCGATCCCTTAGACTATCTGCAGCACTTCCAGTCAATGATGAGTCTCCATTGCGTTCCTGATGCAATTTAGTGTAAGGCGTTCTACACTGCCTTTTAGGAAGGAGCTCGACGATGGTTCAACAGCCTGCCTCCGGGTTGCATCACCTGCTTCGAGGATTTCAAGTTACTGTTCCTCAATCAATTCGCTACCAGCAAGCGACCACAGAAGACTGCTTTGGAAGTAATGCAATTGACCCAGGGAAAGAATGAGAGCTTGCGGGAGTTTATCACTCGCT
>JANKYE010000009.1:6563533-6575421 GCA_032467995.1 Erythroxylum dillonii | reverse complement strand
TCATCATAGCTTAATCCAATAAGTTGAAAGCATTATAGGTAAGAATTGAAATATAGACATAAGGCCATATAATACTTCATAAATTAGATCACAAACTAAGCAACAATAAGACATTATAATGCTTTAATTAATCAAAATCACATGCCATGAATGAAGTCTCTCATAAGGCATTCACTTTCACACATAAGTGTTTAAGGGTTACTATCAATCATCTTCTCATGCATGTCTCTTATCATAAGCTTGCATCTTATCTACTTCTCCATTACTCCTATCTATGGCATATCCATGAATCAAAAAAGTCTTTACTTCTTTGGTTGTAATGGGGCCAAGGCGTAAAGTAGGCTATCAAAGAAAGGATAGGAATTCAAATATTCAATAATTAGTAGAGCAGAAACTACAAATATTACAATCATCATTGGCAAAATTTATTGAGAACGTGCCCAACAATCATAATATTTAGGAAACTCCATCAACTCTATTATCACAATTTCTATCATTCTTTCACCTTGAAATCTGAAGTGACCACGTTTTATTTATTAATATTACTATTTTATTTATTTTTATTTTGTTTTGTTTTTGTTTTTTTAGAAAGCATGCTCCTTCAACTACCATAGAAAACATCCCCACACTTCTTCCTTTGGATACCTATCAATAACATCGTTTATAACTCTACTAACCATTGAACAAGGGTGAATTTGTTTTTCTTAGTTCAGGGTTCTTTGGAATAGGTTTACAAAGAGAAAGGCTCAAATACAAACACTAGGCATAAAGGGTACACTAGGGGATTGATATATAAAAAGGGTTAGCTATTTGCCTCAACCTCAATCCTAGTGCCTTTTATCACTTTCATGAACATACCATAATATGATTATGTAACATTGAAAAGATGCGATGCAAGTTCTAGAAGTAAACATACATAGAAGAGAAAATTTTATCACTCACAAGAAAAATAGGATTGAGTGCAATCCTTTAGGCTCAAAATAGCTCACTTGGTGATGTTTACTCATTCAATAGCATGCTCATTCAATCAATTTAACATTATGTCATCCAATTGTGATAAGGTATGTAATCAATTTAATCATATTATGCATCTTATTTAAGATCAATCTTACCTATAATGCAATTAACTCATCAGATTGGATTATAGTGACAGTTAAAACGTGAAAGGTGTATAAGTATACAAACATGCCTAATGAAAATATGCACAATTAGTTAACGCAAAACTACATAAAAACAAAGTTTTTTTTATATAGAAATTGCAAGATAATTCAATGCAAAATAATGCATGCAAGATCATCAATTTATCCTCCCCCCACACTTAGAATCAACATTGTCCTTAACGTTGGGTAAGATAAAAAAAATTAGGCAATTAACAAAATGCGGAGTAAGGGTAAAGAAACCCCCTGAAACAGCCGATTGACCAAATTCTGCACTCTATATTCATATCTCCCATGAAACTATACAAATTATGGAGATATAACAAAATAATATTGAAGTTATTCTTACAATTTGCTAACACAAAATCAAACATAGGGTGATATTAAAAATAAATTGCAAATCTACATGCATGAGAGTTCAAATGCAAATGCAATCCTATGACTCTATGATATCATTATCCCTAAAGAGGTGGCTGTCGCTCCATAAAGGCCCTCGACATATCTTCCATTCTGGTTTGCGAAGCCACGAGATTGCCCACTTTAACTCGAAGATCTCTAATTTTTGCTCGGATTACTTGCATCTGAGCCAGAATATGATTATCCTATGGAGTTGGATTAGTTCTTGATTGTCATACAGTAGGGCATTTGGATTGTCCCTCTCCCGATGTGGATTGACCCAACTGTTAGGAGCATCTTCTCTGTACTCAAATTCCCTCATTTTATAGGCATTGATGAAATCCACCTCAGAAGTATAAGCAACTTCTTCATCTCTTTTGAGGACCTTGAGATGCTTAAACAGCTGGCTTAATAAAACTGGAAACACAAACCTCTTTGTTTCATCCTTGTGGTGCACCACTTGCCACATAGAGATCATCATCATCTGGGCAATAGCAATGCCCTGGAATTGGTCATCTTGGAAAAACATTTTGACCAGAATGTATAAGTCTTCGTTGCGGAGGTACCTTAAGTCACTGGCCTTGGGCATTACATTATGTGCCAATAGGAAAGCTACCAACCTAGGTCTAATATGTAGGGAGTTGTAGTGCATAAACATGCGTTGATTCGTAAATCGCTGAATGGCTCTAATCCTGAGCCGAGACATAGCCTCGTATTTATCCCATTGACTAACACTTGAACATCTTGCACGTTTGTCAAAGGACGGGACATTTCCTCCCATCAGTAGATCTAAATGTCCATTAATCAACTCTTCGGTTATAACCACTACTCTCCCATTGACTCGTAAAGAGAGCACCGATGGTTGTTTATCGACTTCTGCACTGAGGTTAGCATAAAATTGTTTGACCACAGTTGGGTAGTACTCACCCTTGAGGGTCAACAGTTTACCTTAATGAAATTTTTCTAAGTTTGCCTTTACATAGTACGCTTCATCAATACCCTCCTCCACTAAGACTTCGATTACAAACTTGTGATTCTTTTTTTTTTGTTAAACCAAGCTTCACATTGTGCATTGATGAACATAGCTTGCTCAGAAGTAGGTTCCTCTGCTTCTTCGACCAGATTTTTTCCCCTAATAGAATGAAAAGATGGACCAGTATTCTTCCTCTCCATTTTCTTAAATCACAACATTGAATGATAGCCTCACAACCCGTTATAATTTCAACCAAACTGACCTTAATCCCAACAACCAATCAACAATTCTGAACCCAAGCTCTATCTCAACAACCCAAAACCAGAATAGGTTCAATGTCTACCACTAACCAGCACTTTCAAATTCAAATACAGCCTAGTATCTCAACTTCAATCACAACCCAACAACTTCAACATAAACCAACCCAAATTCACTAACAATCCAAAGATCACCCTAAAGTCTCAATCAACCACAAGCGTATAACTTTCAAGCATCAACCCAACAACTCATAATGTGACAATTTTCAGGGCAAAATCATCATTATACATGAAGCACAACATTGAAGTTCCATAGTGAAAGAACATTTACCCATACCAAATCTAACTGCAAATTGTGTGTAATCCGTCCAAAACCTCAAAAAGAACCCTTAAAATCTTTGAACATGAAGTATGGTGGCATTATCTTGGCAGAAGAGAGAGGAACGATTTAAGAAATTAGGGTTTGGTTGGGATGGAAGGTTGTGGGGTGGTGTTTGTGAAGGGAAGATAAAAGGAGAAGAATGAAGAAAAAATGGAGAAATTCTGGCTAGAAAACGATTGGCGTGGACATAGTGTCCACTAAACGAACCTTTTCAGGTCTCCTTAGTTGTGATGAGGCTGTAGGTTTGTTAAACAAACATCATGTCTGTTAAACAAACCTTCTCGAGTTTTCCCATGTTTTGTTGAGGCTGTGAGCCTGTTAAGCAGACTTCATGTGCGCTAAACGGACCTTCTTAGTGAATCTAAGGCTTTCTCACCTTGTTCACTCTTTTTTGCCCCTTTTAACCACTCAATGATATCATAGGACTATATGCATGATGTATGAGTGCCAATAGAGAAAGGATTAAATAAAACAAAGAGACATTGCTACTTACCTCCCCTACACTTAACATGGGTCTTACCTCTAGGATTGAAGAGTTGTGATTACGCTATTTCTCATACTAATAGGAGGTGTCATTAGGATGTCTCGTGAACACTAGCCCTATGAAACACACAACAAACTAGAATAAGAAAATATGAAAAAATGAAATTCATAGCACTAAAATTAATGTCCTTAGTTGGACTCGACCGTCCTGATGTCAATTTTTGAATGTGATGGTGGTAATATATCCAACCATTTCTCCCTCAAAATAGCGCTTGAGTCGTTGTCCATTGACTATAAGGGGTTGTTATTCATCCCTCCCAATCTCTACAGCTATAAGTGGGTATACTTTGGTCACTACAAAAGGTCTAGACCAAAGGATATGCTTGTCATGGAAAGCCTTGGTTCTCTCCTTGTATATTCGAGCATTCTCAAAAGCATCTAGGCAAAATTCATCTAACTTATTCAACTCCATCAATCTCCTTTGTTTAGCTTCTTTGAGATCATAGTTTAACTTCCGGATTGCCCATAATGCCTTATGCTCAATTTCAATCGAAAGATGGCAAGATTTCTCAGAGACTAATCTATATGGATTCATTGAACACCAATGAATCCATAAAATACACATCAGTCCCCCCAAAATAGGCTACTTCCTTCACCCTAAATGGGGTTTAGTTCTAGAATAAGATAACAAAATCCATACAAATAAAGACAATCAACATCCAAGAAACAGTAGAGAGAAGGTAGAGAGAACACAAAACAAGTTTGCTTCCAATGGTTGATTCAATCCTCTTTTTCTTTTCGTCTTTGTCTTTTTTGGGTGCCTTCTTTTATTGCAGCCTTGTTTTTAGTGTCCAGCCCCATTTTCTGGTCTTAAAATTGAGAATTTATAGTGTCTTAGGCTCAAAGAAACCTAGTTTTTGCTAAATAAGGGAATGTAGATTGTCCTAGTGCCGACAAAGTCCGTTAGACAGACTTAATGTCCACTGAGCGAACCTTTTTGAGTCTCTAAAGTGAAATTGGCCAGTCAATGTCCGTTATGCGGACATCATGTCCATTAAGCAGACATCATGTCCGCTGACCGGACCTTTTCGGGTCTCTGGAGTAAAATTGGCCAATTAATGTCCGTTAAGCGGACATCATGTCCACTGAGCGAACCTTTTCGGGTCTTTGGAGTGAAATTAGCCAGTCAATGTCTGTTAAGTGGATGTACCCTAGGCGTCTACAAAAATGTGCAATTTTGACCCTTTAGATGGTAAAATCTCTCCTGGAATTCTTTACAAAAGTTGTAGAACTCGGAGTCCTCTTCAATCCAACATCCATGGTAAAAGTTATGCCTCTTACCCCAAAATCTATCCATTTGCATGTATTAAGTAATAAGTTGAAATGTGTGAGAATTAACTAAATAAACCTCCAAATTCGCATAGAGATAAGTCAAATTAGTTCCAAGTCATCCCAAAATCATATATGAATAATTTGACTTATCATTACCCTTACCCTTAGGCTATTAGGGCTTAGCCTTCCCCTTACCTTTGGCAGCTACATACATAGCCGTATGAGGAGAGCTCTTAATCTTCTCCTCTGCTGTGGCACTCCGAGAAATCAAGGCATTGATGTCCTAGGTCTCATCCTGAGAGATGTAGGAGGTAGCTAACATCTCAAACTCTTGAGGCAGAGTATTTAGTACATAATGCATTATGAGATTATCAGGAATCGGTACATCAACCACCTTCAGCCTAGTCTGAAGGTGTACATCCTGATAATGTACTCTCAAACGCCTCCTTCTCCCGTATACTTCATAGAGAATAACTCCTTCTCTATAGTCGTATTTGGCAATCCACTCAGCAGATGATCTGGGATCGAACTCTTAATGGTCAAATAACACATCCTATTTAATCGCTCCCAGACTATCATAACAGCTTTATCAACTTCTAAGTTGATATTTGTAAGTAGAGAAGGTATCTTGATGTGCATCGCCAAGCTGACGTCAGCCATCTCCAATGCAAACTCCACAACCTTCTTCCACTTCTTGAAATTGAAACCATTTAAGGTCTTAATCATGACATCATTGTTGTTTACCGAAAAGGTGACTGTAAGATAGAAAAGACAATGCAAAAAATCAGTTAAATGTAGGACAACAGTGATAATTAAACCATTAAAGCAGTATCTCTATTGAGAATTCGATAACACATATTATGAAACACCTTTGGGCTGAATATATAATATATGTAATTAGATCCCCATATAAAGACGATTAGAGTACAAACCATCAACTCTCATGATACCACCACATTTGGGTGAATAGATCATTTAAGCAATGACTTTCCTCTATCTAATGCTTTTATGAACATCTCAAAACTCTATGTAAGGCCAACACCTTTGGGCAAAATAACCAAACATAAGGTCAGAGGCATCCCTAACATGTGAGCAGAACAATCTAAAATACTAACTAAGGCCACTTTGGTGATTGCATTCTCATCAGTACCCTAGAAAGTCCACAAACACAGAGGATGCAACTTTATGCCATCCTCACATTCTGTATGGGCATAATGTATGTGAAAGTCGATTATAAATGAAAAACTGGATTCATAATTAAATAATCACATACTAATACTGAAAATATTGTCTTTAAAATTTATTTGAAACTTTTATAGATAAAAAATCTCAATGAGAATGTTTATCATACTTTCCCAAATACCGAACCTACCGCACAAAACATAAAACTTAAGTGTTTCCCTAATGTGTAGTTCGAAGTATGAAAATGCACTCAAAATTAGCTTTTAAAAGGTTTTTAAAACTTTTCCAGAATTCAATTACCAATGTAATAAATCTAGAAATTTTGAAAAAACCATTAAAAAAATTTCTATAACCCAAAAGGACCTGGGACACCTTTATAGGAATTCTGAAAATTTTCCTCTTTTTTTTGTTTGCTGACATAAGTATGACGTCAGTAGTACTTTATTGCTGACATCATCAGCACATGGAACAAGGAGGGTGTGCGTTGCATGCGTGCAGACAGACGTGCTTTAGATGCGTCTGGCGAGTGCATTGCATACTCACACATGCGTTCACTGTAAGGCGCGTGCGTTGCATGCGCGGACACGTGTCCCGATTCTTGTGGTCCACATGTCGGGACAGATGCGGTGCGTGTCACAAAAGTGCCCGCAGTTCCACGCTCGTGGAAGAGCATGTTGCATGCGTTGCACACGCCACATGCGTCCACCAACATGCAGTGCCATATGCGTCAGCCAATGTGCGTGTATTTAGGCTGTCCATCTGTCTGGGGACGGAAAGTGGTACTAAACTTGACTTAAGTACCCAAAGACTTTCGTAGACTTTTCCAGAATCTCAAAGAAAATCGAGGATTACGATCAGAAATAATAGATAGTGGCACCTCATGCAACCTCACTATCTCATTCACATATATATCATCCAGTCTATCTAATGAATAATCTGGATGAATAGGCAGAAAGTGAGTAGACTTGGTGAACTTATCTATAATCACCCATACAATGTCATGCTTCCTTTGAGTGAGAGGAAGTCTAATGACAAAATTCATGGTAATGTTATCTCATTTCATTAAGGAATCAAATTTGGATGTAATAAACCAGATGGAACCTGGTGCTCAGTTTTAACTTGCTGACATATCAAACATTTGGACACATAGTCTATAACATTTAGTTTCATACTTGAACACCAGTAATGCTACTTCAGATCTTGATACATCTTATTTCCACTAGGATGTATAATAAAGACAGTATTATGTGTCTCAAACAACAACTTTCTCTTCAATTCATCATTTGTTGGCACATACAATCAATCTTAATAATATAAATCACTATCTCCTTTCACAAAAAAAATCAGTTTATTTACCTTCCAGAGGAGCCAAGATAAGTTGTTGCAACTTATAATCAATTCACTGAGCAACACAGAGTTCTTGCTTCAAGGTAGGCCTAGTTTTAATTGAGTTATTAAAGCTCTATCAGATACAAGTCTTCATTTACCCTGCTGCACTGACAAAGTCGAAATGATCTTCCGACTTAAGACATCATCCTCGACATTAGCCTTACCTAGATGGTAATCCATAATGCAATTATAGTCTTTAAACAGTTCCAACCAACGCTGTTGTCTCAGATTAAGTTCCTTCTGAGTAAGCAGATACTTCAACTCTTATGAACAGTGAAGATCCTACACTTTCCATCATACAAGTAGTGTCACCAAATTTTCAAAGCAAACACTATTGCTGTAAGTTCAAGATCATATGTAGGGTAGTTTTGTTCATGAGGCTTTAGTTACCTAGAAGCATATACAACTACCTTTCCATCCTGCATCAAAACATGGCCCAAACCATTTCTAGATGCATCACTATACATAACATATTCCTTACCAAAAATAGGTTGAGCCAACATAAGAGCTTCAGTAAGCATTCTCTTTAGTTGATCAAAGCTAGTTTGACATTTATCAGACCATTCATACTTCACTCCTTTCCATAGCAATTTACTCAAAGGGGATGATATCACCGAACCCCTTCACAAACTGGCGATAGTAACCCGCTGATCTTAGAAAACTTCTCACTTCTATCACATTTCGTGGCGACTTCTAGTTAACAATTGCTTCAATCTTACTATGATCAACTTTGATCTATTGAGAAGAGACAATATGTCCTAGAAAAGATACTTCCTGAAGCCAGAAATTACACTTACTCAATTTAGTAAATAACTGCTTTTCCTATAGGGTTTGTAATACAACCTGCAGATGCTCAACATAATCATGCTCATTCTTGGAATATACTAAGATATCATCTATAAACACCACTACAAATTGGTCTAAATAGGGCTTAAATACTCTATTAATCAAATCCATGAATACAGCTGGAGCATTAGTTAGCTCAAATGGCATCACCAAGAATTTATAATGTCTATAACGGGTCCTGAATGCAGTCTTCGAAACTCACAGATTTCAATCCCTCATGTAATGTTTGTAAAGTGTCTCACGCTTCTTTTGCTGATTTACATACTGATATCATAACAAAGCAACCTTCATCAATTTCATTGAAGATAATGTGTAAGGCTTGAGAATTTCCAAGCGCTCTCTCTTCTTCAACCCTTGTTCATTTAGATGCATCTTTAAGTACTGCTTCTCCCTTTTCATCAGTCGTCACTGGATATTTCCAGCCATTTAAAACTGAGTTCCATACTTTCATTCCTTATGCCTAAATGAATACTCTCATCCATGATTTCCACGTAGGATAATTTGAACTATCTAACAATGGTGGCCTGATGATTGATGCACCTTCTCTTATAGCCATAATTATGAAACACGAATCCGCACCAACTTGACATACTAATTTTTTATTTGGTGACCTGCTCTGATATCAATTGGGAATTCGAAGGGGTGTAGTAGTTTTTACAAAAGCTTTGATTTATCACAGTTGTTTCTAGTACAATCAAAAACCAGAAAAATTAAAGACACAAATATAAATCAACACCCAAATTTGATAACGCAATTTGACACACCTTGTCTATGTCTGCGAGACCCTCACCCAACTTAATTTTTTCATTAACAACAATAGTTTTATACAAGGCTTTACTAAGCCGACACACTCCTTGACACTATCCCTTGTCCTCACTACTCGTGAAAGTAATTCACACCCAATAACACGACCATTTCGTGCAAACCTCGACAAAGGATTTTCTCAACAATGATTGATAATAAGAATGATAATAAAAACAACTCCAGTGATTGAAACAATAAAGACATAAGCAAAGACAACACTTGAGATAAAAAGCAACTTCCCTAGATATGTTGCTTCATTAACGAAAGAATGAAAAGTTGTTCACCAAGAAGTCTACTGTGAACCTTCGATATAGTCACTGAAACATCCCACACATAGCAGCCACAAAAACGTCCTAAATCAACAAACATTTTATCAACGAAATTTTAACCCAATAAAGTTGCAATAACCTCGACAACTACTGAAGTTTTTCACACAATTCCAACAATAAAGACAGTAGCTGCAAAGTCATGAAAACTTTTGAAATTTTCACACACTGACACCAAAAATGACAGTCACAAAATTGACACTCCATCGACAATAAAGAACCCAATAAAATCATGCAAACAGTATAAAAAAACCAGTTGTCAAAATCAACACCATCAACGATTACGCAACCTACTATTATCATTCAAGAGAGATGAAGAATACCCAACCAAAGGTCACACACAAAGATCAACTCTGCAGTCCTCAAACAATTAGCCCAAGGTGCGTTGTGTTCCAAAAATAAATACAGCTGAAAACACTCAATAATCGCAATAGAATCAAGGAAGACTCCAACCAAAGATATATAAGCCCAGTCACGCGATTCACCTAAAATTTCGGCTCCAACAATTCAACCCCTAAAAAACACACTCATTTCAAGAAAACTAGTTGCTTGAATTTCTCTCAATTTCGGTCAACAACTAGAAAGAATACAAGCCATCAATGATTTTTTCTGTTCACTAAAGACACGCTAGACCCACACCTAACACAGTAGCAATAATCACTCACATAGACCAAAAAAAAAAAAAGGGAATTGAAGACCCTTCAGCCTTAGTAACATAATACAGTAGAGAAGTTCCTTTAGTTCTACTGACACGTGATGCAAAAAATAGGCTTAACAAAATAGAGTTCTATGATAATTAGGAGACTTTATAAGATAGAATTATATCTTTCATACAGTCTCTTGTAAGATATTATCCAATTTCAGCCTCCAAGTTTAGTTATAATCAACCAATCAAATCTACAATATTCTATCTCATATTGATTAGAATTTGAAGCTAATTAACATTATCTTGAAAGTTCAATTATCAAATAATGTCAGAATTAATAATAAGATATATAACATATATCTTAACATATTTTTTTGAAAATGAATGAAAGAAAGGCATTTAATTAACTAGTGATTATGTGACCCTGTTCCTTATATGACCCTAATCCCTGAGGGGAGGGAACGCCAAAAGGTTTGCAATAAAAGAAAGTTACTACTCACTTGTTAACTTAAAAGAATCATCGACGAAAATATAAATAGATACGCTAAAACTCCTTAATTCACCAAATAAATTTACATGCTTCACCGTTATAACGATTATATATATTTCATTATTAGAAACCGAATTGCGCAAGTTGCGAGAATGACATCTTTACCACATATCCGAAAACATAAAAATGGAGAAAGAAAACATGAAGAGGTTTAAGAAGTTTAATTTGGATGCAATTGGACCACAATCGGAGGTTGTGCTCGAAAAGCACAAGAAGGGACAAAGAGAATGAAAGGACTGTTACTTTTGTCAAAAAAATTCAGTCTCCAACGCTTCTCTCGTATCTCCACACTGGTTTCTCCAATTGAATCTTTTGTTTGTTTGGAATATATAATTCTACCATATAAGTTCAGCAAGTGTGCTTTCCAATGTTTAACGTTAGCCTTCTACCACCTGCTTCTATAAATGCTCCAAAAACTGTTGAAACCTAGTAAATCTAATTCTCTAATGCTTTCCAGTATGTACGTACTTTTGAAAGTTTCAATTAGCTGCATAACCATGAGTTTGAACATTATATTTTCATCCTTTTACCTTATCGAATCTACAATTACTCTTTATATTTCATGAATAACAAGTGATTTTCATAAACCAAAGTCCTTCCCTACTTAAAAACTATTAAAATGCAACGCCAACTTTATAAATTAGAAGATACACCCTAATGAGTTTCCTATAATTCTGTTGTCCTTGTCCATATACATTAGCAATGTGTAAATATTTTGTGAAAGTAAATAAAGAAAAGAAATATCTATATATATATATATATATCCATTGTTGGAAAATATACGCAAGATCAAATTTAAGCGCAGCGGAATGAATATAAATTTTTTTTCCACAGAATCAACTTTAACAGAATTAAATTAGAAACATAAAGCAAGAAATAGACAAAGTTATACGAACCTGTTCCGATTCCCGATAAATTTCTTGTTTCTCCGAAATTGTCAATTTCACGAGCCGTTCAATCGTCCGGCCTCTAATGGTGAATTCGGAGAAAAACTCAAATCAAATTTGAGAGGAAAAATTGTTAGAAGTGCTAGCCCCAATTTGTTCTAATTTTTCATTATCATATGAAAAATCTTATTTTTCATATCTTTGGATTTTATTAAAATTACAATTAAAGTCAAAATTTAATTATAATTATTAATAAATCCTTATAAGATCAAATATCA
>JANKYE010000009.1:6534580-6558382 GCA_032467995.1 Erythroxylum dillonii | reverse complement strand
AAGTAGCAAACCTTAAATTCAATTCTCAAGAATGAAACAAGAGTCATAAGGGTATATGATGAGGTTCTTCTTAACCTTAAGGGTCTCACACAACGTAAGATGAGATCTAGTGACTTACATTAATCCCTTTTGTGGTCAGTTGTGCACATATGGTATGATTCATGTGCTACGGTATTTACCCACTTCGTTTAACTTGAACGTCTTTATTTAAGAAATACCACACTGATGATTTCAAACATACTCAATGTTTAACTTGAGTTCACTCATGTACTTAAAAACTTATTTAGAACTCACATCTGGCAACGTAAGACAAATATAGTGATTAATAAATCACTTTAAACCAATTTCCATGCGACATTTATAGTTTAAGTTTCTTGCTCTCAATTATCACCTAGATAATAAACTTTAAACATACATCATCTCTAGCAAGCATAAACACTAGAGGTGATTTCTCGTATGAGAGGGCCAATCTATAATCTGTCTCATATACTTATAATTCATCCTAAAATATATTTATACACAAACACACATATTCATGAATCAAATGATACACAATGTAAAATCTTCATCATACATTATATCCAAACATATGACATTCGACTGAGTGAACATACATAAAGAAATGTATATCAGTACATTTCAACATCTACGTAGTCCTAGTGACTTTACATGCCCAATGTATACATCTCTAGAAATTGGCTTTGTCATTAGGTCTGCTATCATATTTTGCGTAGATATATATCTTATGTTCACTTCTCCTCGTGCAACTATATCTTTCACATAATTATACTTAGTATCTATGTACTTTGTCTTACAATGAAATTTGGGGTCTTTAGTATAAGCGATAGATGCTTGACTATCACAATTGATTGTCACTGGATTAATTTCGCTTTTAGTGACTCCCAAATGCACTAGGAATCGATGAACCCACATAGCCTCTTATACTGTAGTTGAAAATGCTATAAATTCAGCGTCCATTGTGGATAATGCAACGCATGATTGTTTTTTTTACTTTTCCATGATATTGCTCTATGGTTTAGTAAGAATACAAATCCTGAGGTAGATTTTCTTTCTTTCACCATCCCAACAACGTATAAATATTTGGTCTTGTACACATCATTGCATACATAAGACTTCCAACTACACTAAAGTAGGGAACATTCTTCATTTGTTCCTTTTTTCTGGCGTTGACGGGCAATTCCTCTTACTAAGGCCTTCTTTTTTATCAATAGGATTATCAATTACTTTGCAATCTTGCATATGGAATCGTTCAAGAATTCTTTGAATGTACATCGCTTATGAAAGCAATAACAATTTCTTTGAACGATCTCTTAAAATCTTGACTCCAAGAATATATGCCGCTTCACCCATGTCTTTCATTTCAAATTCTGATGATAACCAATCTTTGATTTGCTTAAGAAACACATAGTCATTATAAGCAATCAATATATCATTCACGTATAAAGATAAAATCGCAAATTTATCTTTGGATCTCTTAACATGCACACAATGGTCTTCATCGATCATTTGAAAATCATACGAAATTATTATGTTATGAAAACGAATATACAATTGTCTTGAAGACTGCTTCAGGCCATAAATTGATTTTAATAAATGACATACTTTATTTTTTTGACCTGCCTTAATGAAACATTTAGGTTGTTCCATATAAATTTCTTCATCTAACTCTCCATTGAGAAAAAGTAGTTTTTACATCCATTTGATATAATTCAAGATCCATACTGGCTATGTAACATCCTAAATCATCCGCTTACAGATATTGTCCGCTTTGGGCCTTGGCTCAGCCAAGCCCTCACAGTTTTGCTTTTCCCGAGACCTTTCGAGGAGGTCACCTAACCTAAAACTACTCTCGCCCAAACACGTTTAACCTCAGAGTTTCGATGGGATCCAGTCTATTAGGCCATGGAAAATGTGTCTGTAAGGGAGAGGTATCCGTACCCGTATAAGGCGTACTTCGTTCCCCTATCTAACTGATGTGGGATCTCACACTCTCCACCCCCTTAAGACACAGCCCTCTTTGGGGTCCAGCCTAGCTAGCACAACGGTTCGGATACCAGCTCTGATACCACTTATTTAATTATCATGACCGGCACCACATCAGGCCCATGACAGCCACCGCATAATCAGGTTAAGGACGCTCACAATATCCTTAATCTAACTATGTAAGGCTAACTGAAAATCTATTCTTTCTTTTCTATCTTTTCTTTTTTTTGGAAAATTTGGACAACATAACAACTGTGTCTTAAAAATCTCAAAAGCTTTGAACACTTTTAAACACACTTCTATATTCACATCCATCCACAACTTCAGGACTTTAAAGTTCGCTCAAGGCAACCTCAACTCCATGCAGTCTCAACTCAATGCAATTTCAACAACGGTATCAAAAGTTCATACATAAAATCTTTTACAACAACCAAAACAGTCAAAAGTTAAGTTAGAAAATTATAAAACATATCAACATGACCAAGGTAACAAAACAGTAAAACAATAAAACAGTTCATGAGCTACTATGCGATTAAAGTAAAAAGCCGAAACTACCCACGTGCGGTAATATCCTGAAACTACCAAAAGACCGTAGGATCCACTCAGAGCTTCAAACTCACTAAATTAACCTGCATGGTTAGAAAGCGGAAGGGGTGAGTGTACTAGGTACTCAATGAGTAGGAAAAAAATAAATCACGAATACAATTCGATATACACCAAGATGATATGAATAATCTTATAAAATAAACATAGAACACTCAGAAAATACATAGGTCAAACCTACAATTCAACGTATACTGGTTAAGAACCATATAGGCCTAGCCTATTAGTTCACTCATCCGGTGAACACAGGCCCCAATTCCAGTAAGCAAAAGCATAAAAACATCATATGTATCCATCAAATCTTGATAGGAAACTCAATATCAGGATAAGCCAAAACAATCATGTGTGACACCATTAGTCAACCAAACTAATGTGCACATCCACTGATACTCTGTGTTGGCTCGACTTTCATCAGCGGTGAGTCCGGACTATAGTCGACAAGAGCGTCATGACCTTTGGTGATGACCTCGTCGATGTCCAGACCCTATGTGTGGAATCACCTGCAAGTCCCGTAGGAAGGTGTCGATACAGCAACTCGACTTTCATGTACCAGCGTCAAGGGTACGAGAGTCGCTTAATCATAATCAGTTGTGCCCAGCACACAATTGACCAATCGTTTCCTCATCAATCACAAAACAAATCAAATACAATTATTAAGTATAAAAATCAAGTCAGGCACTATGTCTTTACTTATCGGTCCAACCGATAAAATGAAACCTTGCCATGGCTCTAAGCCAAAAAGAAAACATACCCGTAAGATATATGACTCAGTTATGGATATGAAAGTTTCAAAACATTATTTCATGAAATAAAAGTCATCTTTTGCACTCTAAGTGCAAAGTTGCTTAAAAATGTAGTTTTAGAAAATAAAGCATTATTCTTTTCAATTTAAACTCAGATTTGTTAAAAATAATAACATTTCTCAAAATATGTTGAAACATTATTTTGTACAATAAAAGTTATCTTTTATACTCCAAATGCATAGCTATTCAAAACAATGACTTTTATTAAATACATAAACATATTAGCATCCATTTGAAATTCAATTCTATCATACGTTGCCTAGGTTCAAAATTCACATTCAAATCGTCTTGCTTGTCTTAGGATGTTCTAGTCCTATTCGAGAAATATGGTTTCCCTAACTCACCTCAAAAGAAGATATACTCTCTCTTAACTTCAACAATCCTCAGTACGAATTCCCTAATTCACAGCTCCTGAGCCTTTATACATAAAAAGACATACAACGAAATTACTAATTAAACATAAATTTAATATTTATACACCATCACATTAGCTTCTCCTTTTGCATTTTCTAAGGCATTCAATGCCTTTAATCCAAACTTACTCATTTCATAACATAATTAAGCACATCTTTATCCAAGTGATTCTTTCTTTAAAGCAAATTAGATACATAGAGCTATGATTTCTATGAAGAAGTCAAATTGAAATTCAAATTTTAAGATTTCCAAATTCTGTTTGCAAACAGGAGAAATGAGGTTAAGCATAGTGATTGATTTGTATGGGCATGCTATTGAACAAGTTAAGAGTAAATTTTTGGGATGTTATGAAAAAAAGTCATGATGGCTAATGAGGGTTTAATGTGAGAACCCTTCAAGGTAATATGCACGCTCATGTTTCATGTTCATCAAAGCAAGCGTTGGACTCTAGAATCAAGCGGGATCCAACAGACGAATGAGTAAGCAAGAGAGTTGGGTTCCAAAAATGGGATCCATCAGAATGTTTCAAAGAGAAAGAGGCAAGTTGCTTTAAAGAAGTTCAATTTGAAGAAGTCAAGATGGACGATGAAGCAGAGAAGGAAAACAAAGCTGAGTCTGAGGAAGAAACTAAGATGGGCGAGTCAGATGTTTAAGTGCATAAAGTCATATTAGTAAGAACTATAGCACCCATACCACCCTCCATTGAAAAACCACCAACTATAGAGTTAAAGTCTTTACCCACACAACTTAGATATACCTAATTTCTAGATGAGGGCTAAACCCTACCCATCATTATTTCCAATCAGCTAGATAGGGAATAAGAGAGTTAGGTGGTAAAGATTATAAGAAAGTGGATGAAGGCCATAGGATGGCAGTTATCTGACATATGAGGTATAAGCCCAAATGTAGTTGTGCATAGGATAAACCTCAAAGATCAAATCTCTTCTATATCTAAATTGATATCTTGACCACCCTCATTATACATACTCTTTCTTAGTACAATAGTGAGAGACTGTTAATGAAGGTTAAAACCTCATATGAAGGTAGTGGTCAAAAAGGAAGTAGTAAAGTTTTTAGACATGAGTATCATATACGTGATATCAGATAATGAATGGGTCAGCATCGTATAATGCATACCGAGAAAGGTGGAACAATCGTAATGGAGAGTGAAAGTGGAGAGCTTATTTCCATCAAAACAGTGATAGGATGCAAAGTCTGCATTAACCATCGTAAACTTAACAATGTGATTAAAAAGGATCACTTTCTCCTTCCATTTGTAGATCAAATAATAGAAAGGGTAGTTGGCCATTCATTTTACTGATATTCAAGCTACAGTTAAATTTTTATCTTTCCAAAGGACCAAAAAAACACCATGTTTACTTGTCCTTATACATTTGAATATAGACAGATACCTTTCGGGTTATGCAATGTTGTATCTACATTTCAAAGATGCATGATGTCTATATTTGTACATTTGATAGAGGACATTATATAAGTTTTTATGGATGATTTTTCAATCTTTAGGGAATCTTTTGAGCAGTGCTTGGAAAATTTGGATAGAATACTCCAGATATGTGAAGAATCACATTAAGTTTTGAATTGGGAGAAGTGTCACTTCATGGTAAACTAGGGTGTAGTGTTAGGACATAAAATATCGTACCAAGGAATTGAAGTAGAAAGATATGAGATGGAGGTCACATAATAGCTTCCACCACCCGTTAACGTCAAAGGCGTGCAAGCATTTCTAGGTCATGCAAGATTCTATATTTGCTTTAATAAGGAATCATCACTAATTGCAAAACCTTTGCTAAACCTATTAGTAAAAGACATGCCTTTTAATTTTGAACAATTGTTTATTTGTATTTAATCAATTGAAGGAGGCACTAATATCAGCACCAATCTTAACGCCATTAGATTGGTCATTATCGTTTAAAATCATGTGCAATGCTAGCGACCAAGTTGTGGGTTACATATTGGGTTAACAAAAGGATAAAAAGCTAAATATGGTTTATTATGCGAGAAAAACATTAACCAGGCTCCATCTAAATTATACCACCGTTGAGAAGGAGTTACTAGTGGTGTTATTTTCATGTGACAAGTTTTGATCATATATCTCAGGCTCTAAGATGGTCATTTTTATAGATTACGCTATGCTTAAGTATCTTTTTGTTGAGAAAGACACAAAATTGAAGCTTATTAAATGGGTGCTCTTACTATAAGAATTTGACATTGATATCAGAGATAAGAAGGGAGTAGAGAATGTGGTAGCCAACCACTTATCATGTCTAGAAGGAGACAAGTTAAAGCAAAATGGCGATATTAATAATCAATTCCCCAATGAAACATTAATGCTGCTCGATTGGCTTGTGGCATCATGGTATGCAGATATAGAAAATTTCATTGTAGGTGGTATGTTTCCTTCAGATTTATCATATTGGTAAAAAAAAAAGATTCTTGTATGATGTACCCATTACCTATGGGATGACTCAATCTTTTATAGGACATGTGTTAATGGGTTAATAAGGAAATGTGTTCCAATGGAGGAGATGTTAGATATATTAATGCAGTGTCACAAAGCTATAGATGGTGGGAATTATGAAGAAAACAAGATGGTGTTGCGAGTATTAAAATGTGGATTATTGGTCGAATTTATTTATGGATGCTTGGGAGTTCGTGACATAGTGGGATAGATGTCAAAAAATGAAGAACATCACGAAAAGAGATGAGATGCCCTTATTTAACATCTTAGAAGTCGAAGTGTTCAATGTATGGGAATTGGACTTTATGTGACCATTTCCATCCTCTATATAGAACAAGGATATGTTAGTACGAGTGGATTGTGTGTTGTGATTGGCTGAAGCCATGGAAACTCCAACAAACAATGGCAAAGTTATGCAAAAATTTATTAAAAGACTATTTATCTTATTTGGAGTGCCATAGGCAATAATAAGTGATGGAGGAATATATTTCTGTAATAAATCTTTAGGTGCTTTTATGAAAAGATAAGGTGTTCACCATCATGTAGCCACTCCATACTACCTGCAAACAAGTAGACAAGTAGAAGTCGTGAATCGAGAGATAAAACGAATATTAGAGAAGACAGTAAATAGTTCAAGAAAGGATTGGGCATTGAAGCTAGATGATGCCTTATGAACTTATCGAACCGTAAACTCCGATTGGGACAACTTCATTTAGACTTGTGTATGGCAAAGCTTGTCACCCGTCTTTGGAACTAGAGCATAAAGCATACTAGGTGATAAAAGCCTTAAATTTCGATTGGAACCAAATAGGTGAGTGAAGACTTCTACAACTAAATGAACTTAACTAATTTTGCTCGAATGCATATGAGAATGCCAAGTTATACAAGTAAAAAGTGAAGAAGTGGCTTGATTCTCATATTAAGAAAAAAGAGTTCAAAGTGGGAGATGCGATATTATTATATAATTCGAGATTGAAGTTGTTTCCTGAAAAGCTCAAACCAAAATGTAATGCGCCTTTCAAGTGACCCATATATTTGCACACGGAACTTCAGAATTAGAAAATCAAAACAAGGAAACCTTGAAAGTGAACAAACAAAGATGCAAATAATATCTCATAGGAGTTTTTTTTCAAGAAAGGGAAGTGATTTCTTTACTTTCAAATCATTAAAAAAGTTTCAGAGGATAAATGGTCAAGCTAAAGACCAAAACTTAGCACATTTTGGTAATTAGGTTTGTTTTTAATTCTAGTATCTAAGGTTTTGAATTATCATGTTTTGGAGTGGCTTCGATTGCTAAATTTCTTATTTTTGAAGCTATTGCATGTTAGTGAACAAGTTTTATGGGGGGTACATGAAGAAAAAACAATGAAACATGACAAGATGTGTGAATTTTGATCAATCACGAACGTGCCTCATGGAGCATGATCTTGTATTGTTGAAATAACCTCTGTCGTAATCGTGCCTCCAGGGGCATGATTGTGACCTGTGGCAGACCAAGCCCACATATGAAAAAACTTAATTCTTACCCCATTTTTCCCTCCCTTCTTTAACCTTAACCCTTTATATTCATCCTTCCTCTTCTTTCTAAAACCTAGCATCCTCTCTTAAAATCTCTCCCTTCTTTCTTCATCTCACTTAGGTTTTCATTTATTCTTGCATCTTTCTACTAGATAATCATCCCTCACTTCCTTCAACTAGATAATCATTCCTCCCGCACATATCTAGTAAATTCTACACAAATATCACATCTTTAGAGTGGTTTTTATAAGATTTCGTGGAACTTTTCTCACTTCACATTTTTGGATGTTTTGGTGTATTTTTGTGTGTTCTTGGTTTATTTTATAGGTATACACTTATTCATGGCACCAACAATCAATCAAAGTACTAAATGCTCACAACCGAAGGGAAAAATATAAGTGTTAGAGAGAGGTGCACATGATAGGGTTGTAGACTTTGGAGCTCCTTTTTCGATTTATTTGAAAGATGAAGGTATCTAATTTCAAACTCTTTGCTCTAGGATTTTTAGTGCTCCTTGATACTTTGATTTTAACATTTTAGAAAATCTAGGGTTGAAAGATAAGGGTTGAGACTTTGAGTAATAAAATTCGATGGGATAAATTTATTAATTTGTTTATATTATGTATAAGGAATTAACTTTCAAATTTTATAATACTCTAAAATTTAAGCCATGAGATTTGACTGAGTTTTGGTTTCGAGTAAGGGGTCAATCATGTAATTTCACTTATGACGTAATGGAAGACAATGGTGGATTTCCTAAGTCAAACATAATTCAAAAATAATTGATTTTCGTGCTAAGAGATATTGGAAACAATTAACGGGGTTGGATAACTTTGTTGTTAGAAATTCCTATAACAATGTCATTCTTAGTCATGAGCATCTATTTACTTCATAAGTTTATACATCATACTATGTTTGGTAAATCAGAAAGTAACAAATTGTTTTGTTAAATAATTATTCTTTTTGTGGTGTGTGGACAATAATGTCAGAGTTTATACATCAACTCATATTTTTAATACATGGCTACTTCTTTTAAAAAGAAAATTAGTCACCTTGGCATAGGATATCTTATTATTACGCTTGCTATTTATTATGGTGTCGATGTTAAGGGACTAACTATTGTTTTGCCTGAGTTTCTTAATCACACTCACTTAACTTAAGCTAAGATCTTGGAGGTTCATCACATGGAACTTCAAGATATCAATTCCAAAATTTATATGAAATATAGGATAGGACAAGCTAGCTCAAGCTCCGCACAAGTACAACAACAAATAGAAGTGAAGACACAAAAGATGATGAAGAGGAAGGCTAGGAGAAAGTCTTCAATTTGGTTTCCAAGAACAACAAGCTCATGGTGGATAATAACAAGCTTATGGTGAAGCTGATGAACTCTACGGAGGGGCACATGAAGGAGATGGCGTGAGAACAACAAAGACAATGACGCCATACCAAGAAGATTCTTAAGTACTTCACTGCGCAAGATGTTCAAATTCCTTCACCCACGCCATTATTGCCTCAACCTCTATAAATGGTTTTGTGCTCTAAACTTTTATTTTGTTTTTTCTTTTTCTTGTTTATATATGTGTTGTTTGTTTTCTCACATTATGGACAATGCTCTATCTAGGTTAGGAGTTATATGCTTTAACATGTCATATATGTTTGAATTTTGCATCTCATATTGTGTTAGTTTTGAACTAGGATTAACATTGTGAGAACATTTTGTTGCATATGTATGAATTGTGTGAATTAGTCAATGGCAAGAATTTGATGGAATTAGTTTAGCTTTGAACATGGTTATTTAATTTATAAAGGCGTATTGACTTGTGAATTTTATGTTTTAAGTATTTTTAGAAGAATATGCATGTTAATTAAGATATGGACCCCATTTTGTCACTTTAGGAAATTTGTTGTATACATTTAAAATTATAATTCAATTGAATTGGTTAGCATCATTAGTAACCTGAGGATGATTGACTAAAAAGAAATGAGGTAGGCTGATAAAAAAACATATGTGTGTTAAATTAATTCCTATTGCACTAGCCCATTTGAAACAAATATTGGGATGCGAATAGAGCTAGTAGCTAGTTGAGAATGTGATACAGCTGAGTAATTGGGGGCATTCATGAAAAAATATTTATATTCGCGTCAAAAGACTAAAATGACATTCCCACTAAGTTAAATAATTAAAAAAGGTGGCTTAGTTGAGTAATCAAGGGATATTCATAAAAATGTTTTCCTTTGTGTCAAAAGACTAGGTTAATTTTAAAGAGAGAAAAAAATTTTGTTTCAATAAACCAAACCTATTGATCTTTGAAAATAGCAAGAATTTTCATGAAATGATACTTAGTGATAATTTACCTTTTTGATTAAGCACAAATTATAAATGCATGCATACAAGTGCCATAGGTGTATAAATAGGATGTTGATGTTTTGATTGATATTTATATTCAATTTAAAGCATATGAAAGGCATAGGATCTTTTGAAAGTGCTAAGTAAAGTGGGAAACATGACATAAAGATTGAAGTTACCCGAGAGATTAAAGGTAAGTCCTATTTTTCATGTTAGTTTTCTTAAACTTTACTATGATAATGCATCAGATCTGAGTATGAGTTAGGTGAAGAGAGCTCCACTAGTTGTGAGAAAACAGTTTGAGGATTAAGTGGCCAAATGATGGGGCAACATAAGAAGAATAAAAGGACTAAATTCTTGATTCAATAGAAGGGAAAGCTGATCATGGGAGCTTCGTTGGAGAAAGATACTAACTTATGGCAGTTCGAGGATCAGGTGAATGTGTACCTTTAGACTAGTTTGATTAGGTCATTGAATTCATCTGTTGGGGGTGGTTTGTTAGCCCCTTAACATATAAAGGCACTTCATAAATAATTATAAAGGGGCCTTCAGTTGAAGGTTAGTTGGATCACATGTAAGATAGTGACATACGAGAGTTTCAAAATAACTTAGCAAGTTAAATCAAGTATGATACAAGTTTTGTTAGAGTTTCGAATCCTGTACAGATTGACTTGCCTAAGGCGGTTAAGGCTAAGTTCTTGATAGACTAAGAACTTAGTGTATGCTCAAATGAATAGACCATGACTAATAGACTTAGCATGGGTAAGCATTAGATCAAATTAGTTAGAATTTTGAACTGTAACTTGATCATTAAGCCAGAGTTGTCTATAAATAGCTCATTCGAGCCTTGCTCCTCAGGTAGAAATTGAGAGATCATTCTTTTGTATACTTTGAGGAAAGTAATAAAGGTTAACATTTATTGCATCTCTTTTGTGCTTTTATTGTTGCCTTTGATAGTTTAATGCTTTCTCAATAATCTTGCAAGAGTGTGAGAATTACACACTGTGAGGGTTGTGAGGCATTTAAGTATGAGTTAGTTGATCGACGATTATGTGGGGAAGGTTAAGTCTCGTTTAAACATACTTAAAGAAGGTTTTTGTGCAAAGGAGTAGACAAAACTTATAGTATAAGTTTGGTGCTTAGAAGACCTTTGTAATAATAAGCCTCGTAGGTGGCCATGGTAGAAATCTAAGACGGTGGGTGTTTCTCTAGTAAGTCATACTTACAGAGGGGAAAAAACTTTCCAATATATGAATCGCGTGCTATTTCAACTTGGTAGAGTTTAGATCAAACTATTTAAATTTAATAGAAATTAAAATTAAAATTTAAAATCTTAAAATTTTAATTGAGATTGAGTTAAAAAGCAATCTCATTATTGCCTAATTTATTATCTTCCCTATTTAAAATACATTTAAATATGATAATAATCGAATATGTCAGACAACTATGATGTAAAATCGTAAAAGAGTAAGTCCTCTCAATTCCATTTGCTATTTCTATCTACCTGCAACAATTTATACTCCAGTACATGTCTTGAGGGGTGAATTTAAGCATTAAACATGATTTGACTGAGATTGTTGTTTTTTTTTTCCGTTTTTGGTAAATGGTTGAGACTGTTTGTTGCCTGGATGACTATGGTACTTGGTATAAATTAAAGTACGTGCTACTAAATACATTTGTTAGTTATTTCCGATAAAAGAGACTAATGAAGTAACGAACACAACAAACAGATGATAAGCTGGGCCAATATATCGCGACAAGAAATATTGAGACAGTCAAGAAGTACAGGGCAATTGATTTATTAACGTGACGTGATGATGGCATGGCTATCCATGTACGGAAAGCAATTATCCACATAAAAAAAAGTCAAATTAATAATAGTAATAGAAAATTCTTTTTCTTTTCCCCATAAACACGAAAATAAGTCTCCATTTAATCAGAATTTCACATCCTTTGCTTGGTCATTTCCTATTGGACTCTTCTCTTTTTGGTTATTTTCTTTCTATAAATATAGATAATAAAAGAGACTCTCCTGTTTAGCTATAAAAAGCAATGTTATCTTTCCTTTATTGAACACATAAACACCAAGTCTTCCTTTTTAGCTTTATCTTTCTCCATTTGGTAACTTTTTGTTCATTTGATCAGACCTAGCTCAGGCTATAGCTTCCCTGATACTGAAGGTGGACCAAAAACCCATCAATGCCATCTTTTCCTTTTCTGTTCTTTATTTTTTGCATTTCATAGCCAATTGTAGTGTATTATTCACTTCTGTCTTCTGGGGTTTTCTTGTCTGGATCTGAGCTCTCTCTTAAGTGGGTGCTTTCCCTAGGGTTTCTGCTCAGTTCTCGTTCCAGATTGACGAAACCCCATTTTCCTTAAGCTCTCTTTCCCTGCCAGTTGTATGCTTATGGTTTTAGTATTTATGTACTTATGAATCATATGCCTGAGTTATTGATTTACGAATATTTTCTAAGGAGAGGAAGATGGCTAGAGAGAAGATCAAGATCAAGAAGATTGATAACGTTACTGCGAGGCAAGTGACTTTCTCCAAGAGAAGACGAGGACTGTTCAAGAAAGCTGAAGAGCTGTCTGTTCTCTGTGATGCTGAGGTCGCTCTCATCATTTTCTCTACCACAGGCAAGCTCTTCGAGTATGCAAGCTCCAGGTACGTTTCACCTTTCTTTTCTAATCATGGTGGATGTCTCTTTGTATATCGTCAAGGCAAGTCTTCCTCTTGAGGATTTCTTTCCCTGTTATTATTACTCTTCTTATCTCAAGCCTGTACTAGTAAAAGAGTGTATGCGCGTGTGGCACATAGGGACTGAGAGAGTAATAATACGATGAGATTATCTTCATGGCTGTAAATGAGGAGGAGAGGATAAAAAGGCAAGAGCCTTACTGGGGTTTCTTTGTTTTCTATGGATTAGAAACCTCGTATCTATGTACATAAAATCCTTAGTTGTAGAATGTTTTGTTGGTCTGTGGACTGATCTCGAGCAAGATTAGTAAGTTCGCTAATTTCCAAGTCTTTTAGAGGTAAACCTATCTCTCTTTTCTAGGAACTCTACTACTAATGACATTTTTTGTCCGAAATCGAAGTAATTCACATGTGGAAAAAGGGGGCCTTATCGTGCTTCTTTTGAGGCTCCCTGAGATTTCAAAGGCTCCATCTGGAGAGTTATGCTATTACGAGTCTTCTTTCCTTGCTTACACATGAAATCTCGTAATCACGAAATTCTTCTTGTACGCTCGTTGACTCGTGTTACATAGTATTCGTTATAATTCTGTTTTCTATCTATATTACTGTCTTTTCCGGTTTATTCATCGTACATAAAACCCCTTGTGTGCATCTAGTAGCTTCAATGACTTGCTTGAGCCGTGAATATATCATGGATTCCGTTAGAGAATCGGAAACTTTGGCAGCGGCTAGAGAAATCCTCCATTTGGGAAGAAGCTTGACCTCTTTTCCAATCTTAAACCTACAACGTAGGATTCAATTCAAGGGGACTAACTTGTTGTCCCAAAATGATGATGCTACGAAGTTGATATGTACGAGTTCGATATTCAAAGTGATTTCATTGGTGAAATCCTAAAGTTCAACCTAAAATTGGAAATTTTATTATGATAAAGTATCGGAAGTTTGTTGTTGGTTGTGTTATTTGAATATGTAGCATGGGAGTAAGTGATCAGGAATTGGTAGGACCCTTTACGTGTGAAGATAATACTTTGGTTTAGAATTTTCAGGAGGTGATAATTCTGAGAATGAAAGTTTAAAGAAAGATAGACTTCTATAGTCTTTAAGTACTATTCTTTTTCATTAGGTATCCCAACATATACCACGTATCTCATAATTCAACACTTTCATATTTATCACCAATTAAGTTGATACTATTAGGTATCTCATAATATTCATATAAACCAAATTAAAGTATTTAGTTTAAATTTTTATAATGTCGATTTGTGCAATAACTAGGTAGTCTATCTCCTCCAAATAGTGGTCAATATGTTTAACCTGACATTTAAATAAATGTTTGGGTAACAAGTATGAGATCGATAGAAAAGCTGTTTTAGGTTATGATGCTTTGATAATTTTAACCAAAGCTATACTTTGGTCTTATTAATTAAATATCGATATGTTTCTCACCCGAAGGTCAAAGCAGATCTAAATTAATTTAAATAAATTAGATTATGTGAAGAGTGAGACATTTCAGAATGCAATGAATGCATAATATTCTGTTTATGAAGTCATAAAAGGTAAGAGCTCGAATAGTTTACAAAAGACGTTGAAGCCATTAAGTTGCTAACACGTATAGCTCTAGATAAACTGTCTTTAACGCTCATTTGCTCGGACATGGATGCATTGCCATGACATTATAGTCTGTCCCATCACCTGCATTTGCTTGGACATGGATGCATTGTCATGAAGTAATTTGTATAATGCATAAGATACGCTTTGATAATAATTGTTTCGCAAATGGAGATGATATATATGAAATATAAAGAAATAAAGAATATAAAAGTTTATGTTGTTCGACTAATTCTTTAAAAAAGTATTTATAAGGTTACATATAAGAATTTTAATTATGGTGAAATTTTATTGTCAAAAATTCTTAAAGTTACTATATTCTATTTTTACATAAGTTTAAAGTTATTAAAACTCAATTTCTGTAGATGTCTAGTAATGCTAAAACTCTATTTCAATATAGTTTAAGATATATTTTACAATTTCCAATCTTAACTTGAATTCTTTAAAGTTCAACTAAAAATCACTCTCTACCAGGTAAGTCCCCTAGGGTTTCAAGTTATGTGAGCATTTACCAAGTTCAATTTATACTTGAGCTTCTATGTGAGTAGTAGCTTTATTAACATGCTAGTTACATCCTCCAAGGTGTGCCTTTTTAACAAGATCTGACTACATGCAATTAATTTTCTAATCTTATGAAACTTTACATCCTTTAATAATTTCTCTTATAAAGTTTCATTATCTCTTGCTCACCGAGATGACTCACTTGCATGTGCTATATCATAGTACTTATTGTCTTCCCTAAAGATTGGTACACATTTATCAATCCAATTGTTGTCTTTTCCATTAAGGCATAACTGCTATGCTATAATTTTTCTTTCATTATAGTTGATGCATCTTTTACTGAAGCTACCAAAAAATTATACCCTTAACTATCAAGATTACCCATGAAATTAAGATTTTTCATAAGCTTAAGAACATATGAAGTATCTAATGTTCTAACAATTCTATCATGCATCTTAATTTATACTGAACCACTTCCTTTGATAATTTGCTTTTCGTCATCAATTCATTACCCTATTTGAAAGTGCCATTCTATATTTTTAAAGAACAGAACTAGTGCTTAGCAAGTCATATGATAAGCAACTCTAGTGTATATCACTCATCAATTTGCAAAATCTACTCATTTTTAAAACATGACTTCCCCTTCCATCTTCTTCATTGGAATTCTCATGGACTAGAATAATATATCCTTTTTCATATGTTTATCTTTTCTTGTTTTTGTTTTTTTACCATGGACAGACCCTCTTAAAGTGCACTTTCACTTTATAGTTAAACATCAAATACTTTTTGCCTTTGATTTGAATTGTGATATCCTTTTCCTTACTTCTACTTTTGTTGACAATCAGTCCCAATTCTGATCCACCTTCATATGTACCAGAAACTTTTTTCTTTAGTTCTTTGGACTATAAAGCATCCACCACGTCATTGATAAAAATAATTTCTCTTCCATACAATATGGTATCAATAAAATTATCACATCAATTGACAAGAAACACAACATGATTATTACTTGATCCTCACCCTCAATTTTATCCCCAACACATTATAGATCTAAGATGATCTGACTAAAATTATCAATTTGATCTTTCTCTTGTATACTTTCTAACATCCTCAAGATATACAAACATTTCTTTTGATTTAAACAACTATAAGTGATCTTTTTTTGTACTTAACAATTCGTAGGTGATATTTTTTTGATACTTTCAATCACCTCTTTCAAGGACTTGTCACCTAGATTCAGCTGCATTACATTGTGCATCATTGACAAAATCTCTTCCTTCCCTAATATCTCCAAATTCTAAAAAGTGAACACACCACTCTCCTTTTGTGTGTCATCCAAGGACAAATAATTAATATCATAGTGAGTCTCATTTATTGCATATACAATTATAATAGAATTTGAGAAAAGATCATTTTTAACACATTTCAAAATTCTTTTTAATTAAGAGGGTGAAAATATTACTATTACCTCAATTTTAATTAAATGATTATTTGCATTGAAAAATAGGATTAAAATTTTTTATGAATAAAGATTTAATAATAGGAGATGGTAGACAAAAGTGGTTTGGGTGCTAACGATGAAAAATTGAATGAATGAAATAATGAGAATGTGTGTCCTTTTTTATTTTATTTGATAAAAATATGCCATATAGTGTTATTGACTGAAAATATTTATCATATTTGGCACACACTTGAAATTGCATATGATGATAGTAAGGAAGCAAGAGATTAAGTGAAAAAGAAAGAAGGAATTGGGAAGAAGGAGAAAGAGGTTTATAAGATAAAGAAGACATTAAATGTCATATTGGGAAGTTCAAGTAATTTAGAGAGTGACAACCATGTGTTTTATGGTTAATAACAATGAGGTATTATTTACTCGAATTTTTGTAAGCTTTAATATAATGAGTTTGTTGAATCTCTAGGGAATATGAGCATGAAAAGTATGAAACTCTAGACCAAAAAACTGTTATTATTGATTAAGTTATTACGACTATCTATTCAAATAAATAATTTTTTAATTAAAATTTTAAATTGACTAAAAAGTTAATACAAACAATTTAACTCCTTTTAGTGTTATCTGAATACCAATACTGTCTCTTTTTAAGTATACATGGTGGACGAGAACAGATCCTCTGTTCCCATAAACCTATTCTATTAATCTTTATCCACACATTTATGTGGAATCTACACAAATGTGTGGTTAAAAATCAATGGCACAGGCTTGGAACAAGCTAAACGGCACAGGTGATCCTGTGCCATTGTGGACAAGGAAAGAGAACTTTACTATAATCTAGCAATTAACTGTATGTTAGGGGTCGAGTGTTGGTGAGAAGCTAACATGTCAAAGAAAATAGGATATATCATGAACAGAGCAGATAAGTAGTGATTCTTTACCTTGTGCCAAAATAATCTAAAAGTATAAATGTAGATAGTTTCTGAATTCTTTCATTATTAACTAGTACTAGGGAATATCAACCTAAGATTGTTGTTTCATACTTGTATAGCATGGAGGATATTCTTGGGAGGTATAATCTGCAATCAAGTAACTTGGCCAAATTGGACCAACCATCTCTTGAATTGCAGGTAATAGAACATGAACTTTATGAGCCATCGTATCCTGGGAAAGGCTTTTTAATAATTTCAAGCAGTTTTTGTTGACTACTATTGTTCTTAACTGGAAGTTTGCATTCCTTAATATAGCTAGAAAATAGCAATCACGTCCAGTTGAGTAAGGAAGTTGCTGAAAAGAGCCATCAACTAAGGTATAAATTGTGTAGGATATGGACGAACTTTACAGATTTTTGTGTCAAATCATATTCTTTTTACTATTAAGTTCCTATTAAGAAATGTTTGCTTTTTGTAACAGGCAGTTGAGAGGGGAGGATTTGCGAGGGCTAAACATGGAGGAACTGCAACATTTTGAGAAGCTGCTTGAAGCTGGATTAACTCGTGTGCTCGAAACCAAGGTAAGATAGGACAAATAGATGAGTTATTAATTAGTAGCTAAAAGCACAAAATTAGGAAATATGACTAATATTAGGCTGCTGGAATATCAAGTTTTAAGGTTAGATTTTGGTTAGGAATGTTGAAATTTCAGATTTTGTATAGTTGGAATTTTAAAGTTTGATTTTTGAAAATTTAGGCTTAAGATTTAAGGTTTAATTTGGCTAGAATATAAGTTTGAGATGGCTAGAAAGTAGATTAGGTTTGTTGCAATTTAGTAAGGAACATAAAGAATGGAAGGTGAGAAACTAGGAATCACTCCTAGGTTCTAAAAATCATTCTTAGAAGAAAGCATCACATCTTTTAGTTGAACACTTAAGTTTGTAGAAAATTTCCAGATTGCTTATTATTGATGAAGAGCTCAAAACAAACACCCACACACACATATAGAGAGTTTTAGAACCCTTATTGTACTAGGAAAGGGTTTCTCACAAATTTATATCCTATTCTAATAAAAATTCTATAAGTCCTAAATAATTAGGATAATATATGTAAAACTGAGTGACATATTAACTTATTACTATTTCCTATCTAATAAGGAATCTGAATATAATCTAATTTCACCCTTTATCTTTTTTTATCAACTCAATTCCCAATTTTCATCCTACTAAATTAATAAGACTTGTGGCTGACTAATTTTTCCTCTTTTATTTCTTTTATATAATGTAAGTTCTTTTGCATCAATTCTCCCCGGCTTATTTGAAGTCATCCTTGATGTAGAATGTGATAAATACTACTCATATAAGTCTAAATTAAACTGAAATTCTAACTCTAGAATTCAAGTACTGCAAAAAATTGGAAATTGTCGATATCCTCCATGTTTTGTGGCTACAATTTGTTCATCAAGAACATCCTCTATTTCCTCTTTAAAATAAAGAGTGGCTGGAAGTCTTATAACTATAGTAGGGGATTGCTCATCTACTCCATGATAAATAGTTAAGTCCGCAACATTAAAGATAGAATTTACCATGTCACTTGGTAATTCCAAAACATAAGCATTAACATTTATTTTCTTGATGATCTTAGAAGGTCCAACATTTCTTGAATGAAATTTCTTATATTTTCCTTTTTAAAAATGTTATGGACCATTCCTAACCATAACCATATCTCCTTCATTGAATTCTATCAATTGACGATGTTGATTAGCATGGTCTTTATAAGACAAATTGCTGGTTGTTATCTTTGGTTGTATCTCATCAAAGATGTCCCTTATATGTTGTGCAAAACCTTCATATTCAACACTTATTCGTGTTGTTTGTGATAAAGAAACAAAATCAATTGGCTTCCTTGGTTGAACTCCTTAAACTATCTCAAAAGGGCTTTTACCAGTAGATCTATTTATAGAATTGTTGTATGTAAATTCTGCCACGGGAAGAATTAGGTCATAATTTTTACATTGTTTCCATCCGAATATCTTAACAAGTCCCCCAAGCTTCTATTCACTACCTCTATTTGTTCATCAGTTTGGGGATGAAAAAACTTGAAAATTGAAGCTTAGTGTTCAATGTTTTCTATAGAGTTCTCTAAAAATAACTCAAAAACATTACGTCACATTCAGAGACGATGGTAATTAAAGGTAATCCATGGAGACATACGATCTATTTAAAGAATAGTTTAGCTATATAGACAGCATAATAAGTCTTGGAACATGAAATGAAATGACTCATCTTGGAAGACCTATCCACCACAACAAAAATTGAATTATAGCCTGTTATAGTTTTAGGAATTCCCAAGACAAAATCCATACTTATTTCCTGTTATGTTAATGAGGTACAAACAATGGTATGAATAATCCAGAATTTTGTTTCCTTCGTTTAGCTAATTGACATGTTTGACATTGTCGTATGACCTTAGACATGTGCTGCTTTAAGGAGGGCCAATAAAAGTGATCTTTAACCTTTGTAATGGTTTTATCTCTTCCAAAGTTTCCTGCTTCTCCCCCTCAATGTAAATCCCAAATCACATACTCCATTATAGAAGTATTAGGTAGGCAAAGTCGATTTCCTTTGAAAAGATAGTCACCGTGGATCACAAAAGGAAAGTGTTGGTCTTTTTGTCCAACTGTAATTTTTGAACAGATTATTCCAAAATCTCGATCTAAAGCATATTCTTTTTCTATTTTGTGGAACACCACAATTGTTACTGCTAAATTATTAAGCAAATGACTCTTCCTACTTAATGCATCTGCTTCCTTATTCTCAATTCTTATCCGATGCTTAATAACTAAGTGAAATTGCTCCAAAATTCACTCCATAAGGTGTTCCTTTTGTTCAATTTCTTTTGAGTGTTTAAGAGATTTATGATTTGAATATAGAATAAACTCCTTTTATTAGAGATAATGATTTAGTTATTTGTTGTCCTAAGTATATTTGTTTCGCTCTTAAAGCCAGGTGATATGCATCTTCAAGACTATAAATCCTTTGCATTATTAGCTCCTTGCGAATTTCTACCATTAAGCCATTTTTGTAGTCAAATATAAGTAGTAGTTCTGACTTTGTCCCTTCACATCAAATAGAGAGTTCATTAAATATTTTTGTGTACTCAGTTAAGGACATAAATGCTTGTCTAAGGGTTTGTGGTAAGTATTTTTCCGTTAACTTCATCTTCATCTCTTCCCAATCAACAATTAGTGACTAGTTTGTTTTTCCAAATCTATTCTCTATCGATCTCCACCAGAGTTTAGCTTGTCCAACTAACTTTATTTTTATGAATCGAACTTTTTGATCTTCTAAAATGTGGTAACAATCAAAGAAATCTTCCATTGCTACTGTCCAATCTATAAACAGGGGTGGATCCATCTTTCTTACAAAATTAGGGGTTTCAAAACAAACTTTGTTTAGTAATATCATCGAGTTTATTGTGTGTTTCAACTCTATTGTGACCTCTAAAGGCTTGTATGCACTCTCCATATGCTGGTTGTTGATTTCTTTGTCTTATATCTCTTGGTAGGTGTTGATTTCTTAACCCATTTGTTGTTGAGTATAGTTTGTTGTTTGATATTATTTTTTGGACTAGTTCTTGGAGTATCTTAGGATCGAGGGTTAGTAAGGTCCAATCTTTTTATAACTCTTAGAAGTATCTCATCTCGTTCTTGGTCGTTGAATATTCCTCTATAAGCCCTTTCACTACGTGTCGCCATTGTGAACCAAAGCTCTCATATTAATTCAATGTAGGACAAATAGAAGAATTATTAACTAGTAGCTAAAAGCACAAAATTAGAAAATATGGTTGATATTAGGCTACTCGAATATCAAGTTCCAAAGTTGGACTTTGGCTAGGAATGTTAAAATTTCATATTTTGTATAACTGGAATTTTAAGGTTTGATTGCTGGAAATTTAGGCTTAGGATTATAAGGTTTAATATGGCCAGAATATAGGTTTGAGATGATTAAATGTGGGTTAGGTTTTCTGGAATTTAGTAAGGAACACAAAGAATGGAAGGTAGGAAACTAGAAATCACTCCTAAGGTCTAAGAGTCACTCTTAGAAGAAAGCATCACATTTTCTAGTTGAAAAATTAAATTTGTAAAAAAGTTCCAGATTTCTTATTATTGATAAAGAGCTGAATACACACACAGATATATAGAGAAAGAGTTTTGGAACCCTTATCCTATTAGGAAATATTTTTTAACAAATTTAAATCCTATCTTAATAAAATTCTATAAGTCCTAAACAACTAGGATAATATATGTAAAATAGAGTAACATATTTAACTTACTACTATTTTTTATCTAATAAGGAATCCTAACATAATCTAAATTTCAGCCGTTATGTTTTGTTGTCAATTCAATTCCAAATCTTTATCCCACCAAATTGAGACTTGTGATTAACTAATTTTTTCTCTTTTATTTCTTATATATACTTTAAGTTCTTTTGCATCACAAGGTTTTTGTCCATTGCTTTAATATGTAGTAGTTATTATAGATATTGAACTGTGATCACTGCCGTACTAACCTGTACCTTTCGTTTTACGTAGAAGGCAAAGTTTACGACTGAGATTTCTGCACTGAAAAGGAAGGTAAGATTAAGTTTGAAGAGGAAAATGAATCTGGGGTTGTCAAAAGAAGGATATAGAGCATATTCATCATTCAACTTGCTTGCTTTTAGAAGCTTTATACGAACAAAGTTAAAATTTCCAAGTAGTTATAAGTGCAGCTGTTACGATTATCTTTCTAGTGTGCTAATTAATGACTGTGATCAAAGTATGGCTATCATTGGAACTGCTTTGCCTTAGATGTATGCATGATCATGTCTATAATAGCTGAAGATAATGACAACTTTATCGAGTTGCAAGCTGCATGGCCAAAAAAACTTGAAAATGAGCATTCAGTTGATTTCTTTGTTTTCTCTTAATCACAAAATGGGATTTACTTTGATGAACTTTATTGTTTAAAATAAGCTAAATGGGATTTACTTTGATGAACTTTATTGTTTAAAATAAGCTAAATTGGGATTAATTTTATAATACCTCCATGTTTGGTCTTATTCAATGTATATAGGAAGCCTTGCTGCTGGAAGAGAATAAGCAACTAAGGCAAAAGGTAAGAATTTCCGGTTCTAGTAACTGAATTGTCAACTAATTACCAAATCATCTTATTTAATTAGAACTCATCCTGTGGTTTGCTGCATGCAGATGACAATGATGCGCAAATCAAAATGGGCAGTGTCTTTAGAATCTGAAAATATTGCAGTTCAAGAGGAAGGATTCTCATCAGATTCTGCTACCAATGTCTGCAGTTGCAGCAGTGGCCCTCCTGTAGAGGGTGATAGCTCTGATACTTCTCTCAAATTAGGGTAATTTCTTTCTCCTCCTCATTGTGTGTGAGTTATAAATGGACTTGCATTTTAAAAATGATGCATATCATTAAGTAATTTGTATTTTCTTTTAAAAAAACTCAATATTATCTCACTTACACAGAAGAAATGTAACTCAGCCCACCCTTTGTTGACTCCTGTCCCTTTCCCTTTGGTCTTTAGTTATAGGAGTTAAAAGTGTTTTGGCTGTTACTTAAAATTTCATATGGTATTCTGCTTGATAAGTTAATAGGCACAAGCTTCTGCTAAACACCGTTTCCCAATAACCTTGTCATTTCAGTTGTCACCTGTACCGTGTAAGGAGGAATTAAGTTATCACTAGCATATAGTCAACCTTGGGAGAGAATTCTTTCAAGCACTTGTTGCCTTGATTTCACACCCCAAAACTTCAGTTTTCAAAAGCTTTCCAAACAAAACGAGTGTTCTTTAACGAGGACATATACCAGATCTAACAGCTTCATTCTTGCAAATATATATTTGTGATGTATGTTAAAAATTATTGATCTTCCCTTGAAATTCTTGTACAGGCTTTCTATCTGAAAGCAGAAGACTGAGTGAAGACACCACTCAGATTCCTCGGAGGAACATCAATAAAATGTCGGCCCTTCGTCGTTTGGAGATGATTTTAACCTCCAAAGATTTAAGTACCTTACTATGTGATGACTGCGTATGGCAAGTGAAGACATTTTGTACTCTTCATTGTATTCATGATCCTTGTAGATGAGTGTCTTCGGTAAATATCTGCAAAGATCTAGTGCATACCTCTGAATACGTCAAAGTCCTAATTGCACTATTGTAAAGAATAAAACTCATCCACACTTTCTTCTGCTTACATATCACCTTTGGTTACAGGTGATGTACAAGTCTTATACAGTAAAACCTTTATAAATGAATATTTTTGGACCTGAAAAATTATTATCTTATATGGGGTTATTAATTTATAGAATAATTTTTATTTTGTACATTATATTTGTTAAATTAAACAATTAGTTTTTTCCGTAACTAAG
>JANKYE010000009.1:6464884-6479746 GCA_032467995.1 Erythroxylum dillonii | reverse complement strand
GTAATTAATATAATGGTATATTAATGTATGGATAATAGATACATTTTCTCATATCGTATTTATCATATTATTCTATTTATTATATATAATTTCTATATCATATTATAAAATATATAATTTCTATATTATATAGAATTTCTATATTATATATATACCCCTTCCCCCGAGGTTGATGCTGACTTTGCTTGTATTGTTTCTCGATTTAATATTTTCTATAAGCTTGGAGAAGTTTCTTTCCATCTATATGTTCAAATATGATATTAACTCCGGTTCTGTTATAAAATCCGTAAAGTTGGTTTATGAATTCCCATCTTCTGATCACATCCTCATATTTTGTTATATATATATAGATATATATATAAATATATAGTAATAATTTGATTCTTCATTGACGTAGTAAGCAGGAGAGAAATAGAATTTATTTCTTCATCTTTTTTTAAAAACAATGAGAAATTGACTATAACACGTTCATGATAAATAATTATTGTAATATAACCACATAATTTGAATAATAAATCAAAATTCAACATTAATAAAATTTTCATTTAAAAAAAAAGATCAACCAACAACAAAAATCTGGTTGAAACTTTGAGGTTTGAGTATGTTTGGTAATACATAATTTTTACCCCTAATTAGTAGAGATGTTTTTTTTATTAGAATAAAAAGTGAATATATCTTTACCTTATTAAGAAAATTTGTAATTAAACTCAATATAACCTATAAAGTTTTATAAACTTAAAGTTTACGAATCGCAGGTTTGTTCATAATTTTCATTTATGTATATATTATTCACATTATCATTTTTCATTATCTAAATTCAATAAATTTGATGATATTGAATACATTTGTTTTCAGTCCAGATTTTTTTATATTTTCTGACTTAAAAATATTTCAAAATATGATATAAAATTTTAAAATACGTATATGCCTCAACCTATAGAAGTTCACCTACCGTAACGCGCGACTGAAAACATACTATTTACATTAAAATAATTAATTCAAAGTTAAAAAAAGTTATGAAACGGGGCAGCAAGAAAATATGACATAAACTTTGTTGTTTAGTTTGTAGTTACAGTGCATTATTATGTCTTGCCCCCTTTTCATGTCTTAAAGAGTCCTAAATTACTTCACCGTTACGGAACTCAATCATCAAGTACTGAAATCAAGCGTGAAGTAAACGTTCTCACCCTACAGTTAATTACTAATAATACGATGAGAGCTCGCTTCCACGCTCCAATGAATCGCGTAAGATCAAGGTCCCAGTAATATTTAATGATTTCGATTATATTACTTTACGCCCTTTTCTCTAAATCCGCCTGCCAGGGTCAGCTCTCACCTCCCAATTTCTGAAATCAATTTCTATTCTCCGAATAGTTTTGAGTTTGACTTGTTGCTTAGAATTCGATTGCCGGAACCATCTTCCGATGAAGAACAATCTCGAAATCTTTGATTTCAAGGAGGAAGACGAGTTATCGGAGATCACCGCCGGTAAATTCTCCAACAAATTAAAAAACCCTAACCTCGTCAGTCCCGCCATTTTGAAGTACGACTTTCTCGAACACGGTAAGCTTCCCGAATCTTCTCCAGAGTCTCTACTTTGATTGCTGAGGTTTCTCTGCTTTGATGATCCCGATTCAATACGTGTTTACCTGTGATTGTAAACTAAATGCTCTCTAAGTAATCAGAAATTTGGCGTTCGATTTTAATGCCAAAGGCATTACTTGTTTATAGAGTTCACAATCAACTAGGATTGGTAATACTTTGTCATCAAGAAATCTAATAATTAAAACTAATCCAATAAATGAGAAATATGGCGGGCTTGTGGTGTTTTTGAAATTTTGAGTTCATTGCATATCGGCAATTTTTTTGGGTTGTATTGTGAATGTTGATAATTGGTTTTAACTCTTGAACATAACCAGTTACACTGACGCTACTGATCTAGAAAATTTAAATATGTTTAAGCACAATTTTGGCATTTCTATAATATGATCAATTTTTCGTTGCTTATCAATATTCGGTTCGTGTTTGCAGTTGATCAAGGACCTGATTCCCTGAAGCATGATACTGACAGTTTACTTTGTGTGGATGTTGATGTTATTGACTGTGATCGTAGTTGTGACAAAGCTAGTGCAGATGCTAACGCAGTAATGGTGAGGGAGGACTTCTTCAAAAAAGAAGGAAATTCTAGCTTGTTTGCAATTTCTCAATCAAATTGCTTAATTCTTGGTCAAGATTTTAATTCCCATGTGGATGATTCTGAGCCCAAAAGTTCACCAGAGAAATGCCAGGTAACTAGTTCACTCTCAGATTCTCCATCCAGTGTACATTCATTTTTCATATCTCAAGTTAATTTGAATCTAGTAGTTTTTCTGTACTCTGTTGGATGAGTAATTTCTATGCTTCCTCTTCCGAATATTTAGAGCGAGCCAGTTGATGTGCAACCAGATGCTGATGGAAGCATGGACGAGAGTTCTCCATCAAGTCCAATATCTGATGTTTTAGAGGACGGCGGTATTTCCTTATAATATTCACTCATTTCATAATCCATTTCTCTTGGGCATATGGATGGTCTACGTTGATATCTTATAACAGTCTTATACTTGATGTCAGTTGATGTGAATAATGGTCCAAGAAGTCATTGTTCCAGTGGCTCAGAAACGGTGCGTTGTGATACTCAAGTCATTCACCAACTTGTTATTTGCTCGAGTATAGATTAAAGCCTTACATTTGTGTGATGTAGAATATACTTTGATAATGAAGCTGACTGCTGTTCTGATGATTGTGATGACCAGAAAGCTTTGGTTTTACTGATTGTATGTATCATTTGAAATTTGCAGGATGATATTGATATTGCTGTTGATTATTTTTTATACCGGCAAAAGTTTTATTCTGGGTGCCTTGTAACTTTTTCTTCCTGTGGTATTAAAATTGACGGTTTGACTTCGCATCCTGATCAAGAGTCCTTTAGCATTGAAATGGGAATTGATGATATGATTCATGTAGAATCCTATAACCTTGAAAAGGTGAGTTACAGTTAACTGTGGCAGCATATATTATGGTGCTAAGATATTGCTAATCAACTAACAAATTCTTATCTATGTGTGTAAAGTTTGCAACTGTCACAATTAAGATTCACATACTATCAAAGGATGCAGTGCAAGTTGACAATGCCCATGGTGCATCAGGTCAGTGGTCTTCTTCATATTCTGTACTACCTTTTGATAACTTGGTGTTCTTGTTTTATGCATTTAGCTTTCATGTAGCTTCGAGGTCTACATTCTTCTATAGCTTAGATTTCTCCCAGTTTGTTCTAAATGGTTCATCTCCTAATTGAGTAAGCCCTACTGGTCTGTGCAACTTTGGTCTCCTTTTCTTTCAATTTTCATGACATTTGTGGAAAATAACCCTTTCATTAAGAAGTTTCTAAAAATAGAGATGTCATGTTGACCCTATAGTGGTGCAGTTATGTAATGCATCGCTATGGAATTGTGTTTCATCTACTGTGGTAAAATATCAGCTGTAGTGATTGTGCTGAAATATTTGTGAGGTGCTTTCATTGTATATAACATAGGATCTTTAGCACTTAGGTTTTAGAGCAAATAGTTGCTTGCTAAGGTAATTTATCATGTTTCTAAAGGCTTTTGTAATTTTTCATAATGCATTTCTACAGTGCTTGTTTAACTGGTTTATATGCCAATTATGTGCATAGTTGTGGAGGAGCTGGAGTTTGCGGCATTTGAGCCTAACTGGATTGGAATGTGGGAACATATTACATCTTTGAATACAAAATACTTTGCAGTATGGAGGACTGTGCATGAGTAAGCATATAAAAACATTGTTGTTACTAAGAATTTTCTGCATAATCATTATTCTCTGAATAATTGTCAACTATGAATAAATTTGTATCCATTGAAGAAATGGTTTATGACTTTACATTTCCACCTGTTGATGATCATACTTGATGGTAGAATGATATTGTTATTTTTATTCTTAAATTGTTGTGTAGAGTCATGCTGATATCTGCATTAGGTTTTAGAAAATGCTATATAAGCCCTCTTCCCTCCATGTAGTTGTAGCATATAACTTCCGTTCAATCTGTCTGTAAGTTTTAAGAATCTATTACCTTGCTGTGAGTTTATCTCTTGCTGTAATCATGGTTTTCTGTAAGTGGGTGAGAGTTCTAGGTGCTTAATCTATGTGTCTATTTGTATGGATTGAGTTCGGAGAATTTAGTGATAAGAGTTAAATGCTTGGAAACAGACATGGTACATGTAGGCTGAAGTTACCTGGAATACAATCTGTGTACCATCTTTTTCTTCAGTTATAAATCAGGATCAATTAACAACTAGAGGCAAAGTAGATGCATGTTCTTTGCTTTCAGATAAAGGCAACTGTGTTGACTATCCACAAAAAATCCAATGCACATTATAGCGAGCACTCCTTTGCATTGTCCTACATATTATAGTTTCTCTTTTAATAGCTTTCAAAAGTGGGAAATTTTTTTATGATTCTGTAGTTTAGTTAAAATCGTATTTTTGTGAATGCTTTTCTTTCCTGTCTAAATTCTCTTTCCCTTTTTATGCTATATCATAGTACGGATGTTGCAAGTGATGGAAGGGTAGACTTACTTCAACAAAGGCCTTATTTTCCAAAGTGAGTAATAAGTCTTATCCTCCTTTTTAATGCATGATGTTATATTAAGCTTTGACTTAATGCTTCTTTTGTCACTTGTAATATTTCCTTTTCTGATTGCCGCTCCTCATGCTGCTATGTGTATCTGGTGTTTTTATCATGCCAATTAAAAAGTTATAATGTTGTGATTGTCTCAAGTCTTAGTAATGAAATCTGAAAACTATTTTGGGTGATGATGGGATTCCTCATGTGGTCTTTTTTTGTTTTAAGAGAGAACTTGGGATCAATTTATAACTTCCTGAAATGATTATATGCATATGTAATCCCTAAAGCGTCTGATGAGACTTTTAAGTTCTGTGGAGTGTTTTCACTTTACATTAATGTCTCGTTAGATGAAGATTCCTTGTGCTCTCCAAGAAAACATATCAAATATTTATTTCTTTAGCATGGGGATATTCTACTGGCATGACATGCATACATACATGCTTATGTAGTGTGTGCAGTTGTATATACGACCTGTAGAACAAACTTTGCTTTCTGGAATTGCTAGGTGAGCGTCTCCTAGTTGTTTAAAAAAGTTGTAGATGGAACAAGTCTGCATCTCTTAACCTTGTATGAGAACTGAATAAACTATGGGGACCTTACAGTTTTGATGAGGCCTTTGAAGATATGGTCTATCCACAAGGGGATTCAGATGCTGTTTCGATCAGCAAGAGAGATGTAGATCTATTACAACCCGAGACATTCATTAATGATACAATTATTGACTTCTACATCAAGTAAGTTTATGTGCATCATATTGCTTATGCATTATAACTTATCCACTTCTACTTATTGAGGATGAAGATGGTATACTTAGGTTGCCCATTCTTGTTAGTTTTATAATATATAATGATCTTTGTAACTACATATTTTTTATGCTGTTAGTGCCCGCATCTTGTTCTCTGTTGCTTTGTATATGAACTTGTTCTTGAACATTCATGCATCTTAACTTGATTTTACGTTTTTCATTTTTCTTCTAGTTGCTTAAATGTTTTTATTATTATGCTAACCTTATTTGAAGCAATTCATGTTATTTTAATCTAAGTGGTGCCAAAATGACCTGTCTTGATAAATTTCAATTTGTTTTTATCGATAAGAGCTTGCTAATTGAGGAACACAATTGTTTGGCAGGTATCTGAAGAATCAAATTCCAGCGGAGGAAAAACATAGATTTCACTTTTTCAATAGCTTTTTCTTTCGGAAGCTTGCTGATCTAGACAAAGATCCATCTAGTGCTTCTGATGGGAGAGCTGCTTTCTTACGTGTTCGTAAATGGACAAGGAAAGTGGATTTATTTGGGAAGGATTATGTTTTCATTCCAGTAAATTTCAAGTAAGAGAATGATTAGAAGAGTAGCTTATTTCGTATTATATGTGTTGCTGTGAGTTCTTTGTTCATGTGATTTGTGATGTTATTTGGTGACAGTCTTCATTGGAGTTTACTAGTAGTATGTCATCCTGGTGAGGTGGCTGGTTTTAATGGTGAGTTTTACAGTTATTTGTGGTAGCTGTCTGTATTTTTAGTATTTTATTAATTTCTTCTTATATTTATCAGATAAAGAATCAGGGAAGTCTATGAGAGTACCATGCATATTGCATATGGATTCCATCAAAGGAACTCATGCTGGTCTAAAAAATCTTGTTCAAAGGTATCGCAAAGTTTTTGAAATTCATAATTGATGTTGTCTGCTTTGTGCATATTATCACAGTGAAGAATGAAAATGTTTAAGATCATACATGACATTTCTTTCAAAAATGTGCAAGCAGTGAGGTATTATCCAAATTAAATAATTTGCCTTCACTTACTTACCATGCCTATTGCTATTTTCGACAAATCAGTGAATCACACTGTTGAAAATGGGTACTAAGTTTTTGCAATCATATAATTGGTTCACAAAGCACAATCTAATGTATCTTGTGCAGTTACCATGCCTATTCCTATTTTTGACGAATCAGTGAATCACACTGTTGAAAATGGGTACTAAGTTTTTGCAATCATATAATTGGTACACAAAGCACAATCTATTGTATCTTGTTTTATCCATTGTTTGCCAATGCAGTTTTTGGACATAAACTGTCCTTGTTTTGTCCTTTCATTCTCTTTTTCTCTGATTGATTTTTGTTTGAACATCTTTCGTGCTTTCCTGGAGTCACATATGTATATATGTATGCATGTGTATATTATATTATATATATATATATATTGTCACTGTTGGACCTTCACATGGCAGTTATTTTTGGGAGGAGTGGAAGGAGAGGCACAAGGAAACATTGGAAGATTATTCTTCAAAGTTCTTGAATTTACGGTTTGTACCACTAGAGGTATTTGCCTTCAAAGTTCTTGAGTTTACGGTTTGTAGCAGTGGAGGGATTTCCATGCCATATTATATACTGGCTGTCGATACTTTTGCAATGCCTTGAATTGTCTAGCCACCGCACTCTCCAATAAAAATTCTGCATCTTATAAGCATCTCTCTTTTTCTCATGTACAAACAAGCCTCCATCGTGATTGTACAAGCATTCAGACACATACTTTATTGAATTTCTAATTTTGCGTCTGACATTTTTATGCAGCTACCACAGCAGGAGAATATGTTTGACTGTGGCCTGTTCCTGCTCCACTATTTAGAGCTATTTTTACTTGACGCCCCTTTGAATTTCAACCCATTCAAAATTGACAAATTCTCTAGATTTGTAAGTGGATTCGCTCAACCATAAGCTTCTCTACAAGTATTTTAGTGATAGGTTTTATAGGAATGAGAAGATCCTATTTGGTCAAATGCCTAGCAACAAACTCCTATATTCCTTACATTAGAGTCTTTCTGGACGAAGTCCCTGGATTGCAGGCCTAAGGGTTTTCTTGTTGATGAATTTTGTCTCTCTTCATATGTTTTGCTTATCCATTTTCAAGGTTTTTATAAATGATGTATCCTCTTTTAATTTCTCAACTTTATATAGCCTATTTCGTAAGTGGACCAGATGGATTGACAATAACGTCTAATAGTCTAAACCTTGTATTTGCGTGGATTTAGCCAGATGGATTGACAATGACGTCTGATATTCTAAACCTTGTATTTGCGTGGATATGGAAACTAAAGATCAAAAGACTTCTATTTTGCATTCTTAGTTTGGGCTATATCTATATTGAAACTAGGTCTGAAGTATGCTTTTTCCAGGATGATCAGAGCAGTCCTGACAACATACGACGTATGGTTTGAACTTTGAACTGAATCCTTAAACTATATTGGTTTCTAATCAAAATTTTGTTTTCAGCGACAAAGTCACAGAACCTCTTAATATAATTTTCAATTGAAGGTTGTCTGTGTTGTGCTAACTTTGCGTAATGACCAATGATTGTTCATAAGAGCTTATCGAGTCTTTTAACGTTTAATATGTGTTGCTTCATATCGCATCATTCTCTCTTTGTTTTTTTCCTAACCAGCTTAATGTTGATTGGTTCACCCCATCCGAGGCTTCTCTCAAACGTACTCTTATTCAGAGGCTGATTTCTGAGATCCTGCAAGATCAGTTTCAACGAGGTGAATGTGGGGATGAACTGTGCTGTGATCTTTCAAAAAATGATCACAGAGATACTGAAAGGGAGTTTGTTTCTGAGGGATGCACCCCTACTGTATCTTGTCAAATAGCTAATTCTGAAGCAGACCACGGGATTGAAATCACTCTATTGGACACATGTTCAGTAAGGAACTCTGAATGTGTTAATGATTCAGGTTTGGTCGTCAGAGAATTTTTCGAGCCAGGAGTCACAGCAGGATCATTACTTGCACGGTGTTCATCCTTTGATCAGCCATCTTCATATTACCGCCTTAACTCTGCTGTAGCACAGATAGAGGTATTCACATCACATTTCTGAATAAATTTATGCGTAATCCTTTGTTCTTTGCTAAAAGGTTCCCTCCCCTTTTTTTTTTTGGGAAACAAAGTTCCCTCCCTATTTTATTAACTTATTTATTCCGTTCTTTCATTCCACCTTTTCTATGTTGAAATTTTGACAAGATCTTTCTAGTCTGTAATTCGTGCTCTCCTTTTATGCCATTGATGCGTCTCATTTTATGGCAGGATGGGGCAGAAACTGCAGGGCAGCTTCTTTATTACTCTTCTGGAGAACCCGTCTTCCACCAAATTGCAGGGATGATGCCTCCGTCTGGTTCTATCCCATTCTCATATCAAGGTTTCGGGGGTGATCCATCTTGGAATCCAGAGATTTCTATGCAAAGAGAGGAGGATGGTTCTCCTTCAGAAACATCTATCTCCAATTCAGACGATTCAGAAATAGGCATCATTGAGAATGATCATATGGAGGATAATGTTGGGTCTTCTCAAAACAACATTGGTGAACAAAGATATGCATCTATGGACAACATGGATTGTTTAACTGATAGCCGCATTTCTACATCAAATGAATTTCTGGGTACTTCAACAGCTGGCATGGCTGAAGATGGCAATAAATTTACAGGTAGCTATGAGAACCACAGCCTTGCTTCTTGTCCAGATGATACGACTGTATCATTACCCCAGAATGAAAGCCCCAAGTTGGAAGGCGATGGAAAAATTGAACTGAAGAGTAGAGAGGTCGCTGCAGACGATGTAAAAACAATTGACAATGAGGTCCAATTAGAGTCAAATGAAAAGCAAGATTTAAAAAAAACTGGGAATGAGAGTATCGCAGAGTCGGAAGAAAAGGAAGATTTACAAACAATTGGGAGTGAGGTTATGGCAGGGTCAGAAGAAAAGCAGGAGTTACAAACAAATGGGAATGACGTTATAACCGGGTCAGAAGAAGAGGAGTTACAAACAAATGGAAATGACGTTATGACCGGGTCAGAAGAAGAACAAGCTGCAAAACGTCGTCGGCTTATGCCTTCTATTGTAGAGAAGGGAGATTTGACTGGGAGCTTATGGGAGGATCTCCATCTGTAATTTAAGGCTAAAGAAAGATGGAGCTTTCTTTATTTTGTAATTCTTCTGGGTAGAGCATATTTGTGAATCTATGCCATAGTGTGAATAGTGCCAGGGCTGGTTCTAACATTAACGTAGAACAATTGGTGTACGGATGGTATCTGGTCTCCTTACGGACACTAGTCCATTAAATTGTCTTAAGCATTCAAATTAATATTACAAAACCGTCCCAAATCTACCCTTTCGTTACGATTAATTATCGAGATCTAACAGCCAAGCAGTAATTTAGTACTTCAAAAAGGAGACGTTATTTGCAACTATTTGATATTATTATTAAAATGTAATGTTTAGATCAATTGTAAAATTTTTAAACTATTTATTTTTATTCAATTTTTAATTTTTTAGTTTGGTTTATTTTAATAATGTTGTTATTAAAAATTGATTTGGTTAATTAATTAAATTTTATAATTAAAAAATTTAATCATATTTTAAAATTTTAACTTAATCTAATTTTATAATTATTTAATACTGACTTTTTAATTTTTGGTTTTACCAGTCGGTCTGGTTTTTAAAATTTTGTTAAAATGTGTTGTACTGCAAAAATTGCAGAGGAGCACCCAAAGGAGTGAATGACCATGCCATAACTGTCTCTCAAACTAGCGTTTTCCTTCAAGAACTCGATGAGAAAACAACCTTGTCATGAACAAGCAGGGATCCTGACACTTCTCACATTTAGACAATTGGATTTTGTTTTTCCTTTTTGTGGTTAGATAGAGATTCGAGAGGCAGTCGAGAAGATTGTAAAAATGAATCAGTTGCCATGGAGGAGTCATCACCTGAATCAATCCCAAAGAATTGGACTGGCAGGCACTTGCCTCCTAATTCTACCACTTTTCTTCTCAAACCTGTTTCAACCATTGGGCAGAGCCTATCCTTCTCTCTTCTCCGTACGAATCTTTGCTCTAATCCATCTCGTTTTCATTTTTCATTCGATTTTCTCTCTCTCTCTGCCTCTTTTTCTCCTTGTTTTGGCTCTGGATTTGCTTTTCCTCTGATGGGTGCTACGATGCAGGAGTGGAATGCTCCCAAACCCAGACACTTACCACTTCTCAACGCTGCCTCGGATCGCCGTATTGTAAGTAGGTGATTTTGTTTTTCTTCCTTTATTTTTCTTTGCAAAGAGATGCCAATGTTTAGAATTTGCTATTTGACATTGTCTAAAAGTTGAATTTCTTATTTACCAAAAAAAAAATGTTGAATTTTCTTTAATTTTAGCCCATCAGAGATCAGAAAGAGCTGTGGTCTCCCCTGCCCTACCAAGGATGGAAACCTTGTATTCAGTCCAGAACTACTCAATGTAAGTTGTTTAATGTGTACCTAAGTGATGCCATAAGAGTAGTTTTCTATCAAGATATGTCTTGATCAGTTTTTTTCATTTGGTAATGAGTAAGTGCGAGGAGATATCATTTGCTGACATAGTTGCTGTTACCTTTTTCAAGTATTGCCCAAGAAGTCTCAAGGGTACATCCAAGTGTTCCTTGACGGAGGATTAAACCAGCAGAGAATGGGAGTAAGCATCCTAATTGCCTTAAAACCAGATCTGTAGTTAAGCAGACAGTATATTTGGTCAGTTGGAGGTCCGATATTATTACTTGCCACTTGAGCTAAGGCTGTGGCAAAGAGAATGTTATTTACTGTAGCATGTGCCGGAGCTTTCAGTGGGTGGTTTTCAATCCACTGACTTTCATATGAATGCGTGCTGCGTGCTTGATTAGGATTTTATTCATTTCTTTTTCTAAACCTCTTCTTTTTTGCTTTTCTTTTCAAGATATGTGATGCGGTTGCTGTTGCCAAAATACTAAATGCAACACTTGTTATCCCACACCTCGAAGTAAATCCTGTTTGGCAAGACTCGAGGTATCTTGGGCATTAGCTACCATCTGGAATTATGATATTCAAAATCCTGGCGATTTCTCTTAAAAAGAAAAACGTGAAAGTAACATTCTTCACAGCTCATTTGCAGAGATATTTAATGTGGATCACTTTATTAACGTTGTGCGACATGAGATTCATATAGTCAAAGACTTACCCAGTGAGTACTCCTGGAGCACGAGGGAGTATTATTCTACAGGCATAAGAGCTACTAGAATAAAAACTGCGCCTCTTCATGCTTCAATTGAATGGTACCTGGACAATGTCTTGCCTGTGTTTCAAAGGTTGGCAATTCTTGCTATTTCTGTCTCATTCATGACTATTCTGAACTTGTTGAATTTCCTAGTCTGTCTTTGTGGATAAAGTGAAGATAGTTGCTTGTATCCAGTCTATAAGGACTGGCGATCATTGCAGTTAGGTGCTGTGTCCCTATATGATCTCCACATTTGTGATTTATATATAAATTTATTATTCATCTCAAATGGGAAACAGAAAAGTGCTGGAGCTGTGCACTTCATGCTCCTAGAACGTGTCTCTCTGGGACTCATTTTGCATTCAATTGTATTTGATTTGCTCTTGTTCAATTATGTCATAACATACCTCAAATATATATTTTATTCACATGGAACTACCCATTATGAAATTCTAATTGATGTTGCAGTTATGGAATCGCTGCCATTGCCCCATTTTCTCATCGCTTGGCATTTGACAAATTGCCAGCAAGCATTCAGCGCCTGCGTTGCAAAGTCAACTTTGAAGCATTAATCTTTGTTCCTCATATTATAACTTTATCAGAGATGCTTGTTACTCGTCTCCGCTATCCTTCTGGTGATATTGAGAGGAGAGATATTTCTGAAGAAAATGGATCTGGAAAGTTTGTTGTTTTGCATCTTCGCTTTGACAAAGTATGATCGATTTTCAATTGACAGGCAGTAATGTTTGTTTCAATATATGAAACACTCAACCAGGATGCTTCTTTTCTTTCTCTTTTTAAGGAAAAGCATTTTAAAGGTTCTGTTTGTGGATACACATACTGATAGATAAAAACTAACTAGTGTAAAATTGTAATATTTGGGTTGTACTTGAAGGGTTCAGATTTGGTTTATATCATTGATTATGATGAGAGTTTGCTGCCTAACTATACGGAAATGTTAATCATATAGTTTAATTTTAGCATGAACAATTTCCTGTCTTTGTGACGCTAACTTAACCCTGTTTAGGATATGGCTGCCCATTCATCGTGTGATTTTGGTGGTGGCAAAGCAGAAAAACTCGCTCTTGCAAAATATCGTCAAGTGCTTTGGCAAGGTAGGGTTATGAATTCTCAGTTCAGCAACGTTGAGTTGAGAAATCAAGGCCGTTGCCCTTTGACTCCTGAGGAGATTGGGCTTTTGCTAGCAGCATTGGGCTTCAGCAATACTACCCGTCTCTATCTGGCTTCACACAAGGTGATGTGTACCTTCACATCAGAAAGACAAGTCATTGATATTATGGGACTCTCTGTAGCAGCTGACATGATAATTCACTTTATTTTGTTGAAATTGACCTTTCCCACAAGATTTTAACCCGAGAAAGAATGTTATTCAGGTCTATGGTGGAGAAGCGAGAATATCCAGTTTGAAGAGATTGTTCCCTTTTATGGAAGATAAGAAGAGCCTTGCCTCTGCAGAGGAACTTAGTAAGGTTGAAGGAAAGGCATCTTTGTTGGCTGCAGTTGATTATTATGTTAGCTTGCAGAGTGACATATTTATCTCTGCCTCTCCAGGAAACATGCACAATGCTTTGGTAAATATCTTCTACTGTGTTTATTTGAGGTCTGAAATTTCATTTTAGGATAAACAATGACGTCCGCATTTTCATGAAGAAATTGGATGCATTTATTGCTCTAATAGGAAACTTGGATGATAAAGTACATGGCTATATGTTATAACGGTTGGGATTGAATATATAATATTCCTGGTGTAAGAGCCCCCATACAGCACTTGACCATGACGCATGACTGCATTTTCAGTTTGTACTGTATCATTTTGATGTTCGTCACATCACTTTAAAAACTCCGAGGTCATATAATTTTCAGTTTGGACATAGAGCTTACCTGAACTTGAAGACCATAAAACCAAACATGGTGTTGTTGGGATCACTTTTCCTGAATAAAAGCATAGATTGGTCAAGTTTCCAGCTTGCAATTCTCAAAGGGCATAAAAACCGACAAGGGCAGATCAGATTGAGAAAGGAGACACAATCAATATACACATACCCTGCCCCAGATTGTATGTGTCAAGAATAACTAGAATTTCAATCTCGAAAGAAACTAGGAAAGTAGGATGTGAATGCGAATATTATATGGCTTCTGGTTGCAAAGTACTAATTATCTGATTTTTTATGTTTGAATTTATTACAAAGACTGGCAGACGGATGACATTGTTAGCTTTGTCATAGTTCTTGATGTATAAAGGAAGCCTTTATGAGCAAATTTTCGTTTCTTTTCTACTTAATGTGTAGCATCTGTTTGCAATTGTAGAAGGATCTGTAATTTGAATATGGTATCCCTTGTTTTATACTTCAAGCTCTAGAGAAACTGAAAAAACATGAAGTGTGAACAAGGTCCCGTTCTCTTCCTCGTACCTAAATTTTGACCTTTATGTAGAAGGATTTGTAAGTTGAATATAGTATGCCTTATATTTGAAAACGATGTCGCATATATTATGTTCAAGTAGAAGGGTTAAATTAGACTCTAAAATTTTAATCAAATTTTAATTTAGATTTTAACATTTTAATGCATATAAAAATCACAAATATATCTTAATTAACTTTCTATTAAAAGATGTAAATAATATTGTTTATTAATTTTATATGAATCTCATATTACATATATATGGCAAAGAATAAAAAATAAAAAATTTTATGAGTCCCGTATAACAGGAGCTAAGTGACGTGGTTCATTGCCTGTGAACATACTAGATTGGTCAAAGATTTACAGAAATGAGCATTAGAGGAAAGAGAGATAACCCTAGTTGCAAAAGATGGAACTGTTGCAGTGGTCAGTCAGGTTAAGCCAACACATACCATGCCCAAGGAGCACAGCCGAATCGAGAAATATTATTGAGTAAGGGCAAAATTTTATTTTTAATGGGAGCAAATTTTATTTTTTTATAGGATCAAAATTTAAAATAATAATTTTTTTACATAAAAATTTTTGGAAGCAGCGGGGGCAATTGCCCCTAATGTGGATCCGTCCTTGCCACGGAGGTGTTAGCATTGTGTAATGGACATATCAGAATTAATCTAATAGATCAAGATCAAATTACTAAACAATTAATGAAAATCCCAGAAAACA